>CAUYQG010148739.1:0-41708 GCA_963574415.1 Tarsius wallacei
GCAGCCATAAAAAAGAACAAAATCATGAATTTTGCAGCAACCTGGATGGAACTAGAGTCTATAATACTGAGTGACCTCTCACAGAAACAAAGAACTGAGTATCACATGTTCTCACTCATATAGTAGACCTTGATCATCCAACTTATTACCACAAGAAAATGACTGACAGTGGTGGGAAACTACGGGGAGGGAGGGGTAGGGTAAAGGGATTAATGGCAGTAAATATCTGTCTGGGGACGGGGAGACACTTCCTATCAACAAGGGTGTCTGAACGAGGCATATTTGTATACCTAACCCTTAACTGTACCCCACAATATCATAATAAAAAATATTGAAAAAATAAAATAAAATAAAATAAAAAATAAAAATAAAAATGAATATCAGCCATTGGATTGGTGCCTACCCTAATTCATCTTAACTTGATTACATCTGACCCCTTTCCCAAATAAGGCCATCTTTATAGGTACTTGAGGTTAGAACGTCAACATTTGTTTTTAGAGGATGCAATTTGACATACAGCATGAGTGTTCTGGTGGGAGACAGTACCTAGTGCCCTGTTCTACAGGGAAAGGAGTCAAATTGATCCACTTTTCACCCCAGATACATGACCTAGTCCCAATCCACTGAATGCTTCCATGCCATATTTAAATTTGGACCAAGTGACACTAAGGTAAAAGACATATTTCATCCCCAACTGCAGCAGTGATGCCTCTCTACCATCCCAATACTTGTACAATATCCTAACTTCTTTCAAAGAAGTAAGTATTTCTGGTTTAAGATAGCCAGAGCCAGGATTTGGTATTTAGGGAGAACAACTCCCAAAAGTATAAATAGGTGAAGCCAAATGAGGGGTTGCAGAGATGAGATGCATCTCTCCCAGAAGGTATAGTCTCACAAGAAAAGAATGCGTTCCTAGAAAAGTTAAGAAAGGAAAAGCCTGAAAAAGTTTATGCAGGAGTTATAATCTTTATATATGAAATCAACTCACATGTGAAGGTTGGAGGGTTTAAAAACTTCCATACTGAAATCTGAAAGGTATTGGAAATGAGCTACTCTCTTGTGATTGATTTGACAGAATAATTTAACAAGCAGTGAGATGAGTCATAAGAAAGGCAACCCTCTACTGGCAAACATTGAATCTGGATAAAGGTCTCATAGTTTAAGACTAAATACATAAACATTATACAGAGAGAGAGAGAGAGAAAGGGAGCGAGAGATCAACAAAGAATGATGCATGTGAAAGATTAAGAAGGAACATCATAGTAAAGAGTCAGAAAAGCATTACTCTGAAGGTGACTTACTAGTAGAAATAAAGAAGAAAATTATAAATTTTATAGCACTCTCAATAGAATGCCAGAATCAAACTAACCCTAGCCCTAACCCTAACCCTAACTCTCAATAGATTACAGGGAGGGAGCTGCTCTGCCACCTAATCTTTTTGAAATAGGAGCAGAAAATCAAATGTAGACTAAAAAGAGAAAACAGCACATGATGTGTAAATATAATTGATTATAATAAATAACTGAAATTTAAATCCTAGTAGAGCTTAAAATAATCGATAAAGACATTAAGAATAGAATTGACAATACTGTGAAAGTTGGGCATAGAGCTATTTTAGGTTTTGTTTTGTTTGCTTTTTCATCAAGTCAAAAGTAAATATCCACCAGGCTAACATACAAATAAAGCAAAAAAAAGGATGAGATGGTGAGTAGAGTTGGTGTCAATTCTATTGTCAATTCTATTCACATAAACTCCATATTGATCATACATCTCAACAGATTTCTACACATTAAGGTAAGAATCAAGTGAGAAATAAATTTATTTGTTTCCTAAAGCATTACAAGTTATAATAGAAACTGCCATTTTGTTTGCCATATTTATCTGATCTTTTAAACAAATAGCACAGAGTTTTAAATCTAAATTGTTCAACAAATTCATTTGGAAAGATGAGCCTACCTGAACAATTTGGAAAGAAATTGATAAACTACACTTCAATATTCTGTGAAAAGATAGTACATTAATGTCTCATAGAAACCTCTTCTCCTTACGTCATTCCTTCTACCTCTGTACATTCTCACCTTATCCCATAAAATAGAAACTTTAGTCAAAACTTCAGTTTTCTCTAGGAAGAGCTCATCAAAAAGCTTCCATACTTTTCTTCACCCCTTACTGGAGTCGTTCCACAAGAAGATTGGCCATAAGTGGTTGAGGAGTTTTTGGTGGTCATCTGAAATCCATATGCCTACTTTCCTATATTGAAGTTCTCAACTAGGGACAACTTTGACTGCCAGGGAACATTTGGCAATATCTGAAGTCACTTTTCATTGTCATGACTCAGAGTGGATAGAGGCCAGGAATGCTGCTAAGCCCCCTATAACACACAGGACAATCTCCCACAACAAAGACTTATCTAGCTCAAAACTTCAGTAGTGTTGAGATTGCTACACCAGATAGAGAACTCTGCTTCCACATAGTCCAGTCTCATGTTCTTCCTTCTTCTTATATTGCCCATGCCCACTTCCCATCTCAAGAAATAAAAAATATATTTATTTATTTATTTATTTATTTATTTATTTTAAAGACAGTATCGGCCAGGCACAATGGCTCGTGCCTGTAATCCCAACATTTCGGAAAGCCAAGGTGGAAGGATTTCTTGAGCCCAAGAGTTCTACCGGCATGGACTACATAGAAAGACCTCATCTATACAAAAAATAAAATAAAATACATAGTCCAGCAGAGTGACAGGTGCCTGTAGTCCCAGCTACTTGGAAGGCTGAGGCAGGAAGATCACCTGAACCCAAGAGATCAAGGCTGTGGTGAGCTATGATCATGCCACTGTACTCCAGTCTAGGTGACAGAGTGAGACTCCAACTCATAGATAGATAGATAGATAGATAGATAGATAGATTTTTCACCTTCACCTGGTTTGGAAAGTTGATCTGCATGAGAAGCAGAAGGTCCTGCTTGCACATGTAGTGCCAACATGTCTTTGTAAGTGACAGTTTAAGTCTCACAGAAGAAGAGGCTGGGCATGGAGATTAGCCACTTTGTTTGTTAAAATATGACCACTCTAACAGCTAGAAGGTTTGATCAGCCAGAATCTCTTACTCTAATCATAAAAAAGAGTTAGAAGGTAAGGGGCTTAGAGTGTGAGATCAAGATTTCTATTACATAGGAGACCTTTACCAGATATCTAAGTGGAAACGTCAAAGAAAAATAGTTGATGAATCTGGAACTCCAAGAGAGAAGCGTGTTGAAGATGTAAATTTGGGAATTATTGGTGATAGCTATTTGAAATCATGCAACTGCGTAAATTATCTTTTAAGTGAAGGAATATTTTTTAAATGAGCATCCCTATATACATCTCAATACTTAGAGGTCAGGAAGAGGCAAAAGAATAAGCGCAAAAACTGAGAACCAAAGGTCAGACAAGTTAAGGGAGACATCTTCAGAGAGAAGAATGATGAAGACATTAAGAGAAAGAAGAGGATTAAGGAAACCCCAAAGCCCTTTGAGAGATAGAGAAAAAGATCTCTAGTATCTTATCTACAGCAGATATTAATTATTTTCCATCTCCAAAATCCATTCTTAATGTCTTACCTCAGGTTCCCTTGAAGCAGAGCCCAAGAAGGGGGTTATTTATTGAGGCCACACTTTCAGAAGAAAGAAAGTGCGGGAAACAGGAGGGAACAGGGTAGAAAGCTAATTAGAAATAGGCTGCTTCCTGGAGTACTGAACGTTACTTGCATTATAGACCTATTCTCTCCTTGAAGCAAGAGTCAACACTTTTTTCCCTTGAATCAATCAGCCACTTAATGCAGGTTGCTGGAGGAGGGGGTGGCTTACATCCTGGATGAGTTGCTTCCTTGAGCTGAAAGCAATAATCTGAAGAAGGGGCAGCCTGGATCTGTTGGTGGTCAACACTCATAGCAGCCCAGGGACAGATGTCCCCACTTGGTAAAGAGATATGGGAGATGCACCAACCCCAACATATCTTCTGCTCTTAACAGACCTCAGTTGTTCCTTCAGATAACCACCCCTCCCCTACTATCAACTTGTTCTGGAGGTCTTGACTCTACCTCCTACACCCCTATTCCAGTAATTGATCAACATTAGACAGGCTTCCTCAAATGGGGTCATAATTCTTGGTTTAGATGCTGCTCATGACTTGGTTTAGGTGCAGCAAGAGATAGACCTCGAATTTTTGCAAAAACTATTAGAAAAAACAGTATCTCAATTTCTCTAGGTTTGCTAAGAAATGGGGATGTAAAGTGGAGTTCAATCTTTAAAAGTGAGGAAGGAGCCTACTTGAAAGAAAAAAATGAAGCCAACTGGAAGAAAGCTCAGCTTAGTGAGAGAGACAAACACCTGACATTAGCTGTGCCCCTGGATACAGCCATAATGATTCACCCATGCCCTTTACGTTTGTGAAACAGTCCTTCTGGTTTTGTCAGCTTGAATTGAGTCTCCATCCCTCTACTTACTTCGAGGTCTGGCTGTATTTTCTAAAAATGACTTCTCTGTTATTCCTCTCATTTTTTCACAGCAAATCTCTGAAACAAATGAGAAAAGTTCTCTTGTCCTTGCAATCAAGCATGCTACACTACTACACCTATACTAACATATCGATTAACAATTCAAATAATTATAATACAATTAACTGAACAATCTCAAAATTTCACATCACCACACTTAATTTGATATTTTCTGGATGACTTAGAAGGCCCTTCAGAATAATGCAATGCCTTGTGATTATGATTTTTAACACCAAGTATCATTGTAAGGAAGGTATTTTCCATTCAGCATAAAATTAGAAGAAGGAAACAGATTTATTGACCTTATTTTCTTAAAAAATTAACTCTGCTTTTAGGAAGATAAATTTTGCTTCTACTCTAGTTTTCTATGGTACTTTGACTGATTTAACTTATATTAAATACTCTAAGAGAACATTTATTTCTAATATAATGATTATAAAATATTAGTTAGAAATTAATTTCTCTACTTACCCATTGTTCACAAAGCACTTATCAAAATTTTGTTGATATACATTGATCCAGCACAAATCTAAGGAATAAATACATCATAATTGGCCTTGTTAAAAATCTGACAGTTTCATTTAAACCCTTATTGATATCCGTATATGTGTCTTTCTAAATTAAGGTTCCAACATGCTGCAGTTGATCTTTGATTACTAAAAGGTCATGTTCATCCATAACCCCACTCAGTCATAGCAGAGACCAAATCCTGAGTCCACTACCCACAACTCCTCTGTCACACACATTCATGGGTGTTTGGGGCATCAAGTTATTGCTGTAACAATAGAAGTGTCACTTTTTAAAGAGATCAATGTGAGCAAATGGATCATAAGGAATACTAAACTTTGGGCATAAAAATTGTATCAATCATTCAAAAAAATACTGATAAATGTTAATTATAAATGTAATGAACAATGAGATAAAAGGCTACTGGGAATATTGTGACAATCAATAGATTTTGTGCTTATTTGTTTTTTGTTAAGACGACATCACTCAGTAACAGAAGTCCTTGTCTCTTTGCATTTTGTAGCTAGAGGAGAACCTTCAGAAGAGATTATTTTTCTTTGATTCCACCTCCCCACAATCCTCTGAGCTCCTGAAGGAGCAATGTCAATTACACCATCGTTAATGCAAATGGCATTTTAAAGAGTTAGTAAGGCAGATAGAGAATGTTAATGCTGCTCAGAAATGCCAGCATGCACTGCAAATTTTCCCCCAATGTCTGCAGCCCATCACATGTCTTTATTCATTCAGCTCTAATCCTATCAACTGAGGGAACAGGCCACTGGCGTGCTCTCTGCCTTTGTCACTCAAACTCACCCATTAAAAAGAATCCATTTCCTAAAGCTGGACAGGGTGAAATACAGGTTTGGCAGCCAAAAGACAAACTCCTATATGCAGAGCATGATAATGAGGAGCCTGCTGTCTTTCTTGCTTGATGGGTTATTCGTATTATGATAAAATGTGTTCCAAAAGTGACTCAGAAACATGAAAATCAGCTAGTTCATAAAATGTTATGGGAGCTTAGGCTTTCAAATTCAGACAGCAAATATGATAACCATGAACCCAAACTTGGTAGAAAAGTGCTGCCACTAAAATGTCCTCCTTCTATTGTGTCCTCTTGTGTAGTAATATTATAAAGAACCTTATAATTGTGCTATTATGAGAATTTAGATTGCTTGAAAGTTGAGTCATCTCTACTAAGCTTTTCTGTAATGAAAGCTGAGTTTGTGGTAACAAATAAGGCCTAGAAGTAAATAGTTACCTTATGTTGATGGAGCATATACCATGCAGAGGGCACTATGCAAGGCATTGGAGAGGACACAAAAAAAGGTAAGATGTGATACACAGGTCTTTCCCACAAGAAGTAATGGTGTATCAGAGAAGACGCAATAACCAGAATGCAAAATAAGATATGAAAGCTGAAATGTCACCAAAAAAGCAAATGTATATGCATACACAGTAGTCCTATAAAAACTCAAAGAGCAGTTTAAACACAGAAACAGCCAATACTGAGGCCAGTTAAGATCAGGAGATAGACCTTAAGTCTGAGGATACTTTGAGCAGAGGGGTGACATAGTGAAGCACTGAAGGAAGACAATATTGTCAGTGGTGTACACATTGGGCAAGAAAGGGAGTTTACCCACTGATGGCACATGAATTAAATTTTGTTGGCACATGAACAAGGGCTTATATAATATTGAATTTCACAATGAAAAATATATTCTTTTTCAGCTTTTTAAAGACAATAAAATTTTTCATTTGGCACTAATATGATATTGACACCTCTCTAACACTTGTTACTATCTCTTTTAATGAGAACAGACCATCATATCTGCTTAGAATTCAATAATATTGTTTTTATTAAATTTGCACTTACTTTTATAGTTAACATCTGTTTATGGCAAGTAATACTTGTTTCCTACTTATATAAATAAATAACAAATAAAAGCTTCTCTAAAATAAAATTAAAATTAATCAACTTAAGAAAAAATTTTTAAGTATATAATAGTATAAGAAATTGAGTTGGAAAACAGAGACCTAGGCTAAGAGTCACTAAGCATTTTCTTAAACAAATACTTATACATGTGCAAAAAAAGTTTATTCAAATATGTCTACCATAGCATTGTTATAAAAGGGAAAAAGTGAAAACAAATTTAATATTTAGGAATTCCTAAATAGAGAAGAAAAACATGGTACCATTATTCTAGAATACTAGGCTGCTGTTCAAAGATGGAAAGATCTACATGTACTTATATGGAAAGATTACCAAGCTAAAAAATGGGCAAAGTCAGACAACACCTAAAACCATACATCTAACATGATCGCAATTATTGTTTGAAATGGGTATTTTTATAAATGCATGCAAGAATAAGATGGGAAAAACAATCATCACATAGCTAATATTATTTATCTCAAAAAAGGTAAATGTAGAATCCAAGAGGTGGAGGTAAATAGTCACACTTTCTTTTATATAATAATGAAATTTTTGAATCTTAAAGTCATGCATTTTTGACCTGTTGGCATAATATTTTTAAATAATTAAGAAAAAAAGACCTTCAGGTAAATTTTATTTATTTTACTCCCTCCCAAAACCACACTAGAACATCAGAGAAGAACTTTTTATACACATGGACAAAGAAAAAATGACAACTGCAGCAAAATTTTGAAAGTTGGATGAGTGGTAACTGACTAAAGAGTCTAAAGAAAGCTCAACCCTACACCAGCAGTGAAGGATGCCAAGAAAAAGCCAAATATGCTTTTTTACAATGTCTCTGGAATTGGCAAAATCGAGTCCTCTGGGAATAGACATGAAAGTAAAACTAAAAACAAGAAAACTGTTTGAAAGACCATTAAAGTAGTCAGATAGTTTTGAGAAATGCATTACACCCCTAATCCCTCCTTATCCATACAGTCAATCTGCGCATCTCACCTGTCTCAACAGAATAATGGAGACTTACCCTCTAGAGCAGTGGTTCCCAACTTTTTGGCATCAGGGACCGGTTTCATAGAAGAGATTTTTTTCTTTTTTTTTTATTTATTTTAAAGATGTGGGGTACAATTCAGTGTTAGGTATACAAATGTTCATTATGGTACTCTTGTCGATGAGATATGCCTTCCCCCTGGCAGTTTCCCTCAACTGCCAATCCCACTCCCCCTCCCTTGGCACTTTCCCACCACTACCAATCTACCAATCTCTTTCTTACAGTATTATGATAGTTGTTCGAGGTCCACTTATGAGTGAGAACATGCGGTACTCTGCTCTTTCTTTCTGTGATAGATCACTGAGTAAGATCAACTCTAAATCCATCCAAGTTGCTGCAAAATCCATATGTTTGCCCTTATTTATGGCTGCATAATATTCCATTGTGCATATGTACCACATTTTTTTAATCCAGTTCAGCTTCGATGGGCAGCTTGGTTCGTTCTGTTTTTGCTATTGTGAATAGACCTGCAACAAACATGCATATGCAGGTATCTTTTTGGTAGAATGATTTGAGTTCCTCCAGGTATATTCCCAATAGGGGGATTGCTGGGTCATATGAAAGGTCAATTTCTAGTTCTTTCAGAAATTGCCACACTGTCTTCCAAAGAGTTTATGTTCCCACCAGCAGTGTAGAAGCATTCCTTTGTCTTCACATCCTCACCAGCATCTGTTGTTGTTTTATTAATGATGGCCATTCTTACTGGGGTTAGGTGGTATCTAAATGTGGTTTTGATTTGCATTTCTCTGATGATGAGTGAGGCTGAGCACTTTTTGATGTGTCTGTTGGCTGCCCATATACCTTCTTTTGAGACATAGAAGACAATTTTTCGATGGACTGGCTGGGAGGGGGGATGGAATAGTTTCAGGATTATTCAAATGTGTAACATTATTGTGCACTTTATTTCTATTATTATCACATTGTAATATGTAATGGAGTAATTATACAACTCACCATTTTAAAAAAGAGGCATAGATGAAAGTGGTAAATAAAATAATTAGTAGGCCACACGTGAACTAAAATAAGTGTCAGATTCTGACTTCAAGCCCACCACCAGATGCAACTGTGAAATTGAAGCACATCAACTCACTTGCCAGTCACTGACAGAGTTTTGATATGAGTCTGCAGGTAATTCATTTATTATGGTCTCTGTACAGTCAAACCTTATTGCTAATGTTAATTTGTATTTGCATCTGCTCTCTAGCACTAGCATCACTGCCTCAGCTCCGCCTCAGATCACCAGGCATTAGATTCTCTTAAGAAGCGCACAACCTAGATCCCTTACTTGCACAGTTCACAATCAGGTCTATGCTCCTATGAAAATCAAATGTCGTGACTGATCTGACAGAATGTAGGGCTCAGGTAGTCATGAGAGCAGCTTGCCCACTGCTCACCTCCTGCTGTGCAGTCTGGTTCCTAACAGGCCATGGACTGATATGAGTCCAGGGCCTGGGGATTGGGGACCCCTACTCTAGAGGAAATAAGAAAGATTTACTCTTAGAAAAGAAAATAAAAGGCATAGGTCATAGTGGAAGTCATATATGCTAAAGAAGGATTCTCCATCCAGAATTCCCTCAGTGAAAGTATCATTGAGATCAGTCTGGAAACCCTACTCATGATGCTTAGGAGCTTCCTATCAGCTGTTTTTTGCTCCACTTTTGAAGGATCACCAACATAAAAAATAAAAAAACTTTGGACAAGAGGATTTGAAAGGAATAAACGTGACGTGGAAGAAACAATCTTTGTGGGAAGAATAAAAACTTCAAATAAACTATTCTTGCTATGCTCAAAAGATTAGATAAGCTATAACATACGTGGAATACACACAGGGTACTAGAAGAAGACGGAGAAAGAGAAGAAGGAAGGAGAAGGGGATAAGAGAGGAAGAAAAGAAAGAATAGAACAAAAAGAGCTACTGGGGAAAATAATACATATATACACACTTTCATGTATATCAATATCTACAAATGCAGATGGTGTGTGTATGTGTGTATACATATGTACACATATATATCAGTAAAATAGTTAAATAATTAAGGTGAGAAAATCTGCCACAAACTGAACAAAAAGACTTTAGAGAATAGTTGTGCCTATATTTATTATGCGTATGTGTATGTATTTTTCCCAGAGTGGTCTGCTTGTGGCTTAATGCAGTATATCCCATTTGCTCATCGTGGTCTTCCAACTTCCCAGTTTTCTCTAACACAGGTTTCCACTATCATCTCTAGGACTGATTCATTCTGTAGAAAATGTCCAGTTTGTGCTTTCCATTTTGGTTTCAAGTCCAGTTTCCCAATCTGAAAAAAAAAAAAATAAGTTAAAATGTAAATATCTCATTTCCTTGCTTTTGGCCCCAGAAGAGGGGGAAGTCAACTGCTATAAAGGGAAAGGAAGAAAAAAACTAGTGTTTATGTATGTCAGTCTCTTCCTCTTGAATGTAAGCTACATGACTCAGTGACTTTGTTGTGTGTCTTCACTGCCTAGAATAGTGTTGAATGCAATAGAAGTGCATAGGAAATATTTTTGAATGAGTGAGTGAACAAATGAGTATAAGCAAGGTATATGTGGCTTTTGGAAGCCTCATTGCAACCTGGGAAAAGAATAGAAAAGTAATTTTTAAAACACCAGAAAGACTGACAAGCATAGATTTTTCTCTTTATATTTGCTTTGAAAAATCTCAAAGAAGTTATCTGGAAGGTACCTGCAGAGTTAACTCCATTTCCCCAAGTCTAGCTCTAATCAGTCAATCTCTGTCATGGCTTTCTTTAAAAGCACACCTGTGGACCCAGGGATTTCCATCTATTATGGTATACCCTTGGAAAAATCCCCTATATGGGCCTTAGAACCCCCACTCCTGCTTCCTGACAAGCATATTTTTCCCTTCTTGTTAAAAGCAGATGGTTTAACAGGTTGTGAGTTATTCTTTTTTACTTAATGTTTTCTTAATTTTAGCAAAGTAATACATCCATGTAGCTTTAAAATCACAATCAGATAGTGGGATAGGGATTGGGCCATCTGGTTAGGGAGCACCCAGCTGTCAGTATTTGTGGGTCCCTTCTCCTAGGGGAATAAGCCTGGCTGCCATTTCAGGAGGATAGGGATAAGAGTCTCACCATCCAAGTTACAGATACTCAGCATCACACCATGATCCCAGCTGTAAAAATGTTTTTATTGTGACGTTTCCATTTTCCACCAGGAAGGATACGGAACAGTTTCCTGGCTAGGAGACAGGAGAAAGGTGATTTGGGGGTCTAAACTCTCATTACACAAAAGTTTAACAAATCCTCTGACTTCCACCTCTTTTCACGCCCCATTTTTAAAGGACCTAGTATCTCCAATTTCTAAGCCTTTCTTGAGTCTAGAACATAATTTTTATTTTATGTTATTGGCTTCAACCACTGCGGATCTTAGTTTCAGATTTCCCAAATTGGTAAATTCAGCTTCCATCTGCTTTCAGTTACCAAAATGTTGCTAACTTCTTTCCTGTGTTGTCATCTTTTTTGTTTCATTTTTTAAAATGAGTACATACTTTTATTCACTTTAGGAAGCTTAGAAGGGTGCAAACATAAATGCATGTATTCAAACCTCCATATTTAACTGGAAATCCTTATTCCTTAAGCCAATGTCTGTGTGCCTTTCTAAGAAAGAAGCTGTATCTCTGCACTAAAAGAAGAAAATATACAATGTCTTTAAATCTCTTGTTAATCGACCCTTTTATTAGAAATCATGTGTTTTTGCTTTTTAGGATTTTATTAAATAATAGTGATCCAAAGGAGGAAAAAAGTATGTTATGAGTGGGTGTCATCAATGGTCTATAATTTCTGCTCTAAGGAAAAAAGCAAAGGAAGCGAAACATACATACACACCCAGAATGGCCTCCTTTTCAAAACAGTAGATTTGTGGCATTGTTAAAAATCCATTTTCCTTTACTCATAGATGCCAATTGACATGAAGCCACATCAGCTGGGGGCGGGGGAGGCAAAGACTTTTTTAAAGTTGAATAATTTCACACTTAGCAATCTACAGCTGCCATGTGGGTAATATCTGGAAGGTGACTTGGCACAATTTCAGAGAGGAAGTAAGTGAAGAATAAAACCCTCTAGCAGGTCATTATCTCACTATGAGTGTCCTGCAATTTGCATTTCACTTGGCAACAAAAAGGATCTAAGTCAAGATCTTTGCCAATGAAGAAATGTCCCTGGCCTGAAATAAGGGACAGATTGGAGGGGCTTCCTGAATGTCAGTTTCCATACATTGATATTGATTCTATTAGATTTCTGTAAGTCTATTACTATGACATACTATTGATACTGACCGTTAAGTTGTGATCTCTTCTTTCCACTTTGTCTAGCATCCTGGTTCCTGGTTCTTAATTCTGCTATCCCAGGTTTTCCTATCTTTTCCTTTCCTTCCTGAGTCAAAGACCTCAGGAATCCTCCAAAAACTGATCAATCTGTGGTCCCACCCTGCCCCCAGTGACTTTCTTTCCTCTCTACTTTTTCTGACTCATTCCTAAGAAGTATTAACCTGCTGCCAGCCATGTCTGCAATAGTTTCACTCCTGCTCAAAACTCTCTCACATCCCCATTATAATCATAATTAAAATTCATTGTTCTCAGCCTACAACACAAGGCCATTCACAAAATATCTTTACCTAAAAATTACCCAAATGATGGTACCAGTTCTTAACCAGCACCTTTCCCCTCAGGTATCTACCTCAATATCACTGTGAGGTATCCTCTCTAAGCCTGTTCAATCACATACATCCTCAAGGGGCTCAATCACATGTTACCCTTTTTAAAAATCTCACCTCATTTTTTGAGGTTACTTTCATCTCTTCTTTTCCACACCTTTCAGTTTTACATTTAGTTGTTTACTGCCTCACATTGCTGTTAACTGTTGCTGTTTAAGTAATGAGAAGATGAGCTTGATGAGACAGAAAATGATATAGAGAAAATTGTGAGCCAAGCTTGGAATTATATATATTCCCATGCAACAAAACAGAGCAATTAGGACATAAGTAATTATTAATGTATACTGTTATAGTTATATGCACTTGTGATAAAAGAGAAAGGAGAAAACTATGAAGCTAAGTAATGTCTATAATTCTTCCCAGCTTATTTACAGCTAAAGATATAGACACTAAGAAAACAGAATAAATTCTGTATTTCCTTTTACTCTTTCTATTGAGTTTAGAATGTTTTAACCAAACCCTCCACCCACACACCCATAGTGTTTTCCTTCCCAGCAACCTAAATTTCTTTCAGGCATTAAGGTTATATTACTTGGATGTTTTGAAACAAGAGACCTATCTTGAATTCAAAAATTGTGAGAAAAGCACACTTAGGTACTATTTGGTATGCGTGTCAAAAAGAATATTACTATAAAAACTTTATCCTGTCATGAGGTTCTTATAAGGTTTGTTGTAGTTGTTTGTTGGCTTTCTTTTGATTTTTGGTTTGATATATGTGTGTTTTCCATCTTTTTTCTGCGTTCTTGAGAAGAGCATGGTCATTCTTTTTTGCTTTCTTTCTTTCCTCTGTGTTTAATACATTGTTAAGCATTTCTTTTAGAGCTGGTCTGGAGGCAGCACAAACTCTTAGGGATTTAATGTCTGGGAAGGATTTTAATTCTCCATCGCTGATGAAGCTTAGCTTAACTTGGTAGGAAATTCATGGTTGGAATTGTTTATCTTTGAGATCTTTGAAGATTAGACTTCAATCTCTTCTAGCCTGTAGTGTTTCTATAGATAAGTCTGCTACTATTCTGGTCTTCCCCAGTAAGTTATCTGACCTTTCTATCTTGCTGTCCTTAGGATTTTTTCTTTTATACGTACTTTGTATAAGTGAATTACTATGTGTTTAAGAGTTGGTCTTCTCATTTGATGTCATGCAGGGGTTCTCTAAATTTCTTGTGTTTGAATGGTCACAACTCTGATGAGATGAGGGAAGTTTTCTTGGATAATTTCATGAAATGTTTGTTCCAGGGTAGTCTCTGTCACTCTATCTGCCTCAGGAATGCCAACTAAGCCTAGGTTCAGCCTCATGAATAATTGCACATCTCCTGGAGGCTTTGTTCTGTCTTTTTAAGCTTCTTTTCTGTTTTTAACAGTTTGGGTTAGTTCCATATTTTGGTCTTCAAGTTCTGAGATTCTTTCTTTTGCTTGGTTAATTCTGCTTTCCATGCTTGTCAGTTTGTTATTCATTTCATTTACTGTATTCTTTATGCCATCATCTCAGTTATCAACTCCTTCATTCTTTCCTCTTGCTCTTCTCATTTCTATTTATCCTCTCTATTAATATCTTGATATCTGGGTTTGTGGTTTAAGACCAGTCATTCTGAGGGCCCTTCATTGCGTGAGTTCCAAAGTCTGTATTCCCAGGTGGTATCTTCCCAGGGGTCTATATGGGATCTGTGTTCTTCCTTTGGTTCTTCTTCATTTGTGATGGTTTTCCTCTCCCTATTTCTCCCTTCTTTAATTCCATTGCTCAATGATAGGGGAGATAGCTCACTTCTGTTTTCTCAATCCCCTATTCTTCCCTATGTGGATCTTCTGGATTTGTTCAATTTTGAAGCCAGTCTGGGGATGGAGGGCTGTGCTTTTTGCAGTTTTGAGATATGATTAAGGTGGAATGGGGGAGCTACTGTTCAGGAGCTATCTACAGATCACAATATACACTGACCAGAGTGTGGGCTTCCTGGAACCTACTTCCCACCACCTTACAGTCTATCTATGCAGTGGGGATGTATGCCCCATGAAAGCAAATGAGATAGGAAAAAGGAAAAGAATGGAAAAAGGAAGAAGAGAGATGAAAAGAAGGTGAAGAGAGAGGAGAAGGAGGAGGAAAACAGACAGGCATACCAACTAACAAATAAACAAAGAAAAAAAAATTTTTTTTTAAGCTGATGAGTGCCCTCAAAAATACTCATACACAAACAGAAAAACTAAAAAACACCAAAAAAAAAACAAAACAAGTACTAAAACATAAACAAAAACAAGAAAAAAAAGCTCTCTCTGTGGCCGTTTCTGGAACTTCAGATTCCTTTCCCAAGCCGCCACCATGGTAGGGAGCAGGTGGTCTCCAGTCCCTCCCCTCCACTCTCAGTGCAGGGTGATGACCACTAGTATATCTAATCCTGAATTGTACTCCACATCTTTAAAATAAAATAAAAAACAGAAATACAATAAATAAATAAAAACTATGGGGGAAAAAAAAACAGTTGCCTCTTCCTGCCTGGAGAAAAGGTGTTTCTGTAATCCATATGTACTTGGTTTAAAAGTATTCTTTCCAAAAGTCATCCTGCATCGTGATATGAACAATAATATTTCTTTGGGTCACTAAGAATAAATATACTATCATTTCTAGGTAAATTTAGTACCTGTAAAAGACCTTTAAAAGGAAAGATTTCTGGTGCTAAAACGCTAGCAATTAAAGACATAAAGAAAACTTTCTTTTGTTAAAAAAAACAATAGGGTTTGTGAGGGCAGTTTAAATGTATTTACCATGTTTCAGAAGAAATTAACAGAGATCCATACCAGGCACATCATAACAAATATTTTGGCTTACCATGATTTAAAAAACATTTTGAAAACATCCAAGCAAGAAAAAGAAAACAGGTTACCTACAATTAATAAAAACTGGGCTGGCCTAAGATTATCAATAAATTGAATTTTGAAAGGAAAATGCAGTGACCCAATAATATGGTATCTAAATCACTTCTCTTACATAATGGCAACATAAATATATGCTGAGGTGCACAAAGTCTCCAAAAATTAAAAGTGCTACTTGAGGAGACTCTTACGCCAACTAAAAGAAAAAGTTAAGAACTAAGTTGAAAAAAACATAAAATAATATTGATTTCCATACTTAATTTACACCAAATTAAGTATGAAAATCCAGTATGATTATGTTATTGACAATATTAAAGAATGAAACTTGACCCTAAGTGTCCCCCTCAAAACTTTCTCTTCTGTTTGTCTCTCTTTCTTCATTCCAGAAAATATGTTTCTTCAGGCCTATCATAAGTGTAGGAAAAAAATCTGGAGATTATAAATCATCTTTCCAAAAATGTTACAGCAATTTTAGAAATCTACAGCAAATAAAACATTAAGAACTTACATAATTTGCTCAACCTAATAAACTTATTATCCTCCAAAAGGAAATAGAAACCACAATTCTAGTTAGTACCAAGGTTTTCTAAAATATAGATAATAGAAAAGTTAGAAATAAAATTGGAAATCACTGATTATTGTCCAAAGCAGAAATTATAAGGCCTAGGGATAAACATATTATGTCTATCCTCCAAACCTGTACTATTCATTTCCATATATCCATGTAAGCTGGAAAAAGATTTTTCACCAAAACTATTTAACTTCAGATACTGGCCACAAGCACTCAATTTGGGAGCTTCTGTTGTTATTCAACATGAAGCTACCCAGTATAATTGGAAAGCATTGTAGTAAAGAAAATACTTCTCATTTGTAGGGGAAAATGAAATTTATTTGCACTGGCACTTTTTCTTGTAATGAGTTTAAGGGAGAAGAATGCAATTTAGATTAGTCAAACAGAGATGGGGTCATATCATTCCTCAAGCTATTTATCAAAGTTTTATGGCAGGGAAAAATTTGTACTTAAGAAGAAAATTATTTGTATATGAGTATTTTCTTTTTAATTTTGTTTTGGTTTTGGCAGATGCCAAAGTCATATGTGTGCTGTTGAGAAGAGTCCTTTATTTTTAAAATAAATTTTAAAATATAATAAAAACCACCATTCTCTATCTATCCATGGTTCTCTCTAATCCTTGTAAGAAAAATGCTGATGGGTGCAATGATGTTTTTGATAAGAAGAGTAAGAGCCTTGTCCAAGCACTTCCTTCTACCACTCATAGGGACCCAGAATCATATAGGAAGGACCAATAAGAGAGGCTGTGACTGTCCAAGGAATGGATTCTTGTAGCACTAATGAATATTCACAGAGAAAAATCTGTTCCGTTCCAAAGCCAAGATTTAAAAACCCTAATCACATTTTCATTAGAAATTTAATGAAAAATTACATAATATGTCAAATTTTAATCTTTAGAATTAGAAAGATCTGAATTTCAATCCTTGATATCTATGCTCTGGTTTATAATTTGGACAAATTGTTTTGACCCTCCATTTGCTCATTGGTCAAATGAGGGTAATAATATTTACCTCATAGAGTGCTTATGAAGTTTTAGTAAATATATGTTAGCCATTCTGTTACTTACAGATATTATTAAAGATGCCCCCGACTAAAAAGAGAAGTTAAGGGCTAGCAATCTGAAATAAATAATTACACCAACCAGTAAATATTTACTGTAGACCTGCTATGTGTCCTTCAAAGTTTTGGATGCTATAGAGTATTTTTAAATTATGGTAATGCTACATTAATCAAATAATAAAGTTCTGAGGGTTATAAATTAAACCGAATGTACTAGAAAAGTGAAAAAGAAAGAAAAGGTCACGATTTGGAATGTGGAAATAGAGCCTTAAATAATGAGCAGATGAGAGAGGAAGAAGTCAAGAGACAATAGAGCAGTACACAGAGGAAACTGGGGTAAAAGGGTGTGTGTGTGTGTGTGACAGAAATAGAGAAATAGAACGATATATTGGGTTCCCAATCAGTGCCAGTACTGCATTGTCTCACATATTAATCATATTTAATCATCAGAACAACTCTGCAAGGTATTTTCTCCATTTTACAGAGAAGGAGATTGAGGATCAGGGAAGATAGAACACAGAACTTTTAGTGACAAGAGTCAGGATTTAAACCGAGGTCTATCCGATCCAATACTTGGGTTTTGTCAACATCATGTATATCAAAGTAAAGATAAACATGATCAGACTACAGAACAGTGATCCTGTAGAGGAAAGAGTGCTTTTATGTTCAGAAGCCTCTGAATGTTCATTTTGTGACAAAATTCTAAAATTACTTGAATTCCAAAATTGAGGTAAATGTCTCATTAGCCATTCTCTTTGATGTGAAAGAATTTAGTTCTTTTCCCAAAAGACAAAACTTGCAAAATTTTCAGGAACCCCTGGAAAGGCTACTATTCCTTTCACATACAAAATTCCCTTCTCACCTGTCTTCAAACCCCAGAAAATTCTATTTTTCACTCCGGGAGGAATTGATTTTCATTGGTATGCTTGTGAAGTAGGGAAGGTCATGACTTAGAACATTGGAAATGTGTTGTCTAAAGAGCACAGTTTGTATCTTCCTTCAGAGAGATGATCTTTAATGATGCCTTGGCTTAGCTGACTTTTCTTCCCCTCCTAGTCCAAGAAATATCCTCAAGGGAGAAAGTCAATTTCAAATCTGTGCATTGCAGAGGCTCTGGGGCAGTCAATTGCAGAATGCAGATCAGCCAGTGTCTTCTCTTTTGAGATAAATAGAATCTTGGAAGAGTTTTGAAGGAAAAGTATTTGAGCAATCCTCAGGGCAAGAGTGTCATTTTGGGGGTAGATTTTTTTCACTGGGTGGCAAATACTCAATAAACTAACTTGCCAGGACCATGCTATAATCATACCAGGAAACAGTACTCCACTCCAGTCTAAAAACCACCATGTTCAAACTTGAATGCCAACCTGATTCTAGACTTGATTCCCACTAGAAGAACATATTTTTTTTAATTTCCAAGTTCTTTCTAAGCTTTACATGCAATACATAAACATTATCAATTAATCCATTTATTAAATAGTTCTGCATTTCAAAATCATGTCCATGATAGGAGGCTTGTGCTTTAAATAGCTTGTATGAGGAATGAATTATTCTGCAGTTTTCTGAGAAAGAACTCAATAGAAACTGAAAGGGTTTGAGGTATGCTTAATTATCAGACACAGAAATTACCAAAGCATACAGTAGCTCCATATATCCCTTCCTAACGTCTCAAAAACTGCAACTCTAATTTCCTATTTTATAAAGTAGATAGTTTACATGAAATTGTCTGAAGGAAAAAAGACTACACTGGAGGGAGCAAATGTTAGTCCAACCTTTGCTGTCACTATTGCTGGCCACGGCCATGAATATTCATGCAGAATACTTTTATAAAAATCACACGGAGTAAATACCACTTCTTTCTCCTTTCTCCAACATTTTCCCACTCTGACTAGAATAATTCAAACTTCGGGCTGGGCATCAACCAGATTACATAATTTGTAAGTTTCTATTGCAATGAGTGGCCAAGTTTGAAGCTTGCAGGAGCTCCTTCCTGAGTAGAGGTGCTAGAGAAGCAGGAAGCTCTCCCGACCTGAACTCCACTAAGGTGGTGAATAAATGAAGACAGTCCAAGAGTGAACTACCAAAAGCCATAGGCCAAAGACTCTAAAAGAAGTATACACCTCTGGCCTCAGAAAAACAATGCAATTTATTGTGCACATGTGCCAGACACGTGATTTGCAAACATTTCCTTATTTGATACTCACAACTGAATGAGGGCAGCATCATTGTCATCCACGTTTTATAACTGAGGAAAGTGAGGCACAATAAGCAAGTGGTGAAGTCAGGGTTTGCACCAAGCAGCCTTGTCTCCAGAAACTGTGTTCTTAGCCACTCTGCAAGTTGTATTACTCAGGGCACTTCAGAAACACAACCAATCGGACCCATACTGACATAGGAAAGAGATCTATTACAAGGCATTAACTCACATGATTATGGAGACTGAGAAATCCCATTATCTGCAAGCTGGAGGTCCAGGAAAGCTGGTGGTATCGTTTCAGTCTAAGCCTGAAGGCCTGCAAGTCAAGGGAGTCAATCGTATAAGTCCTGGTCCAAGTCCAAAGGTCCGAAGACCAAGCATGTTGATAATGTCCTGAGGGCAAAAAATTAGGAACGGTCGGCTCAAGCATTCACCCTACCTCTGCCTTATTGTTCCATTTAGGTCCTAAATAGATTGGACGATACTGACTCACATTTGTGAGAGGGATTCTCTTTACTCAGTCTACTGATTCAAATGCTAATCTCTTTCCAAAACACCCTCCCAGACACACCCAGAAATAATGTTTTGCCAGCTCTCTGGGCATCTCTAAGCTCACTCAAATTGAAACATGTAATTAACTATCACCCAGTCTCATCTCTCAATTACTTTCTAGATGGTCAGCCTCATGAAGTTAAAGACATTATCCATCTTGCTCATTTGCACATTTCCAAAATCCTAGTATAACGTCTAGCACATATTCGCTTCCTAATGAATGTCTAATTATTTAATTATAAAATGAAATTATAAAAACATGAATAAGTGGAATTTCTAGTCAAGTTTTTCTCTTGATCTTCAGTTTATTGGGTACAGAAAACAGGACATTCTCAGATGCATAAAAGTCACAACCAAATGAAAAATCCCTGTCCCAGCTATTTCTCGGATGTGAACCCAGACAGTGGACATATATGATAGGAATGCCCTCCCCAAACCCACTTTCATGGATTTTTTTGTTTTTGTATAATATGATCCTGAAGAACCTCTAATGTGAAATTTCCTGGCACCATTTTCTTTTCTAGCACTTAACTAAATGGAATTTGAAGGCAAAAGAAAGAAAACAATTTGCTTCTTCATACTTACATAGTCTCTCAACATGAGCTCCATGGGGTTCTTACTTCAGAATTACCTGAAAAGCTTGATGCACATCGTATTTCAAGGTTCTGTTTCATCTGAATCTCAGAGTTTGGGGCCCAGACATATCAATATTTAGCTAGCTCCCTATGTGATTGCTGTATAGACTTGTATCTGGCAACCAAAAAAAGAGATTTATCAAATCTCTTCTTCACAAAGGTGGGATGTGCTCCTTTTGTTTGTTTGTTTGTTTGTTTGTTTGTTTTAGCCTCTAACAATGGGCACCAGTAATTCAGGAAATCCCTCTAAAATTAGCCTCTTTCCCTCCATGTTGAATCTGTTTACTCTTTCCCAATATCTAATGTCTCTAGTTTCTACACTGCTGCCTTTTACTTATTTTCAGACTTGCCTAACTCCCCTAGGTTTATACTCTGACTGAACCATGTGTCTAACTTGACTATAGCTTTTTTCCTGGATGGTGCATCCTTGGTAGTATTTGAGCAAGACTGTCTCATACTATAACTACCTCAAGCTCATAGGACCCCAGACCTATCCAACACCTGATCCCAATTTCTTTTTTTTTTTTAGGCTTACTTTTTTTTGTATTATAAAGACGTGGGGTACAATTCAGGGTTAGGTATACAAACATTGATTATGCAGTACCCTTGTTGATGTGTTGTGCCCCTCCCTCCCCTAGCAGTTTCCCTCAACTGCCAATTCCACCCCCTACCCCCTCCGACAGTTTCCCACTACTGCCAATACCTTTCTTATAGTATTATAATTATTCAAGGTCCGCTGATGAGTGAGAACATGTGGTACTCTGTTCTTTGTTTCTGTGATAGATCACTGAGTATGATCGACTCTAAATCCATCCAAGTTGCTGCGAAGTCCATGTTTGTCCTGCATAATATTCCACTGTGTATATGTACCACATTTTTTTAATCCAGTCCAGCTTCGATAGGCAACATGGTTGGTTTCATGTTTTTGCTATTGTGGATGGAGTTGTAACAAACATATGTGTGCAGGTATCTTTTTTGTAAAATGATTTGAGTTCATCTGGGTATATTCTCAATAGGAGAATTGCTGGGTCGTATGGAAGGTTGATTTCTAGTTCTTTCAGAAATCGCCACACTGTCTTCCAAAGAGGTTGTACTAGTTTACATTCCCACCAACAGTGTAGAAGCATTTCTTTTTCTCCACATCCTCACCAGCATCTGTTGTTGTTTGTTTTATTAATGATGGCCATTCTTACTGGGGTTAGGTGGCATCTCGGTGCACTTTTGATTTGCATTTCTCTGATGATGAGTGAGACTGAGCACTTTTTCATGTGTATATCTTCTTTTGAGAAGTGTCCATTCATGTATTTTACCCACTTTTTAATGGGGCTGTTTTTTTCTTTCAGTTCGTTTGAGTTCCTTGTAGTATCCAAGATGTTAAATCTTTGCCAGATATATAGTTGGCAAATATTTTTTCCCATTCTGTGGGCTGTCTCCCTGCTCTCTTGATGGTTTCTTTTGTTTTGCAGAAGCTCGTTAGTTTGATGAGGTCCCACTTATCTATCATATTTCTTAAGTTATAAGCATTTAGGGTTCTGAATAGGAATTGGTTGCCAGTTCCAATTTCCATAAGGGTGTCTCCTGCGTTTTCTAAGATTCTCATAGTCTGAGATCTTACGTTTAGGTCTTTGACCCATTTAGAGTTGATTTTTGTGTATGGTGATAGGTAGGACCCCCATTTCTAGGGCAAGAATTTGCACATCGGTAAACTGATCCAAGTCACCTGGTAAGCACCTCTTCTCTCAAATACTGTTTTTGAAATGAAATATGACATAAGGCTTAAGAACACAGATTCTAGAGTCAGACAGAATCTATGTCTCAATTTGACCACTAACTAGCTATCACCTTGAGCAAGTTATTTTTCTATTCTGCCCTCAGTTTCTTCATTCACAATGGCATCTTCCTCATAGGATGGTTGTGAGGAAACATGTGAAAGTCCCTGGTACAGTGTCTGACCCACAGTAGATGTATTAGTTGCTGCTGCTGCTGCTATTGGTGCTGTTATTCAGGAGAAATATAATACCAGATGCATCCAAGGACAGACTTGGACTTGGAAAACAGATATCATAAATATGAACTCTAGAGCTAACTCAATGAAAAAGAGTCCTATCTCCCCATCTTACTGGGTGTGCTGTGTCAATAAAGGCAGATTTATACATATAAAAACAATGTTTTCTCCCAATGATGTCAGCAGCAGAACTTCCTTCCTCTTTAACTTTTTAAATACAAAAGCCACATCCTAAGGATGTTGCATCTTCCTTTAGAAAGTGAAGGTGCCCAGAATAAGTCACCATGGCATAAAATTATTTTGAACTGAAGGCATTTGAGTTCCTGAAATTCTTTATCTGCCTCAAAGCAAAGCCCCCCAAAACAATTTAAAAGAACTTAATTGTTCTAAGTCCCCTCCCTGGAAACTCTAATCTTCTTTTCCTGGAGAGATGTGTCAGCACCCCACCCAAACAGATATTGTCACAAAATTACTTTATCTTCCTGCGCTCTGTCTCTGTCTCGCTCTCGCTCTTGCTCTTTTTGTTGTTGTTGTTGTTGTTGCTGTTGCTGTTGTTCATAACAGCTTTATTTGTAAGAGCCAAAAGTTAGAAACAACTGGAATATTCATTAACAAGTAATTGGATTGAATAAACAAATGGTGATATAACCTTACCACGAAATACCATTCCACAGTAAAAATTAATGAACTATTGATAAATACAACTTATATGAATCTCAAAATAATTACACTGACTTAAGGAAGCCAGACAAAGAAGAATACATACTGCATAATTCCATTTAAATACAATGTCAAAAGCTGAAAACTAATCTGTAGTGACAAAAAGCAGATCAGCTGACCAGTGCTTTCTTGGGAGTGATGTGTTCTGGAGGGGAAGAATTACAAAAGGTCATGCCTCCTGCCTCTCTCTGTCTGTCTCTGTCTCTCTCTCTCTCTCTCTCTCTCTGTCTGTCTGTCTGTCTCTCTCTCTCTCTCTCTCTCTCTCTCTCTCTCTCTCTCACACACACACACGCATTTATAAATGCATAGAATATCCATAAACAAATATATTAAAAACCAACAATAGTATTGTCTCCTGGTAGGAAAAGGAACATGGAAGGGGAGATTAACCTTTTTATGGAAACACTTTTGAATCCTTTTAATTTTGAACAATATACCTATTCAAAAAGGTAAATAGGTATTAAAGAAAAATATTTAATTTATAACAATTCCTACAATGAAAAAAATAGATATAAATTTATAATATTAGAAAACACAGTGCATGTATTATGTACATTTAACATATACAAAGCAAGCAAGTGCGATACAGATGAGATTAAAGGAAAAAAAGTTTCATTAATAAGATACCTGACAATTTCTTCAAAATAATACAGGAGGACAAAAAATAGTAAATAAAAAAGCAGTTAGTAATTGTTGAAGCTTAGTGATGGGTATATGAGATTTCTTATTCTTATATTTTCATAAGGTACATGGAGGTTCTATCTACTTTTGAAAATAATTAAAATTTTTCATAGTAAAAAGGTTTTTTAATGCTTCATTAAGAGCCTATAAATAAGTAGTCAAGCTATTTATAGGACTCTAAGTAGATCAAATTGACTCCGGGAGATGAAGCTTATTAGGGCAGATTTAGTAAAAGCACTTCATTAGTACTTAGTACAAGAAGCACTGGCTCGCAGACAGCCATGGAGTCAGACCAGGCTGGAGGTGAAGGCCTCACAGAGGCAGAAGCTGTCAGGACTATCAGAAGTAACTTTCATAGATCTTTCTGAACCAGGACCACCGTTCCAGCAAGGTTTTCAAGGTTTTCAAGCATCACAAATAGTAAATAATCCTCTTACTTTTAATTGGATATTTCTCAGAGCTAGTTCTGTTGTTAGTTACCTTCTGCACTTATTCAAGGGTGAAGAAATAGCTGTAGAATGATTTTCAATTTATCTTAATATTTTCACATCTTGAACAAATCCAAATATTCTGATTTAAATTGAATCTGACAATTTTAAGGAATATGGCATAAAAATATGATTCCTATTTTAAATTCAAGGTGCTCAAGAGTTCAACAGATCCATTTCCTATTTCATTTTTTCAATTTCTCACTATGTTGCTGTTGGATCCCTGAGAAAGCTAAGCCTGTCATAAGTTTATTTGAAGCTGATACTTCTTGTTAGTACAGTTGAAGCAACAAAGATGAGTGCTTCAGGTGTTGCTGCTGAGTTTTTAAAATTCTCTTCCATTGCTCAGTGCTTATTACTGTGGTAATAAGTGGTAACAGTGGTTCTTCTAGTCTTCCTTTAGAAATACACCACTTTCAGATATAAGTTTTTCTCTGGAAAGAATCAGGAACACTACACCATTTCATTTGCATGCTAAAAGTTGGAACCAAGAACAAACCCAGCTAGAGCAGAGAAGTTACTCAAATGTGCACTGGATGCTTTGTTTTGGGGTTGCTTAACTTTCCCCCTTTAATATGTGTCATATGATAAAAGGGTACTGGCTTTGATTCTGTAGACCTAGTTTCAAGCCCTGGCTTCTTATACTCCATACTTACTTGCCTTAAAACTTTGAGCAAGTGAATTTTCATTTCCTCATCAAACTGGCCAGACCAAGGTTACCAATGACTTCTATGCTCTAAAAAATCTATTGGACATTCTCAGTCATCATCTTTCTAGGCATCTCAATATAACTGACCTCCTTCTTGAAGTAGTCTCTTCTTTAGGATGTGTTCTTCACACTCTTAGTTTTCTGTTGTATGCTTGTTGGTTTGTTTGTTTTTTGACTTGGAGTCTCACTCTGTTGCCCAGGCAGAAGTGCAATGGCATGATCATGACTACCATAGCCTCAATCTCTTAGGTTCAGGTGACATTTCTGCCTCAGTCTTCCAAGTAGGTGAGACTACAGTCACACACCACCATGCCATGCTAATTTTTTAATTCTTTTTTTTTTTTTTTTTTTGTAGAGATGAGATCCCAGGCTGGTCTTGAACTCCTGGGCTCAAGCAGTTCTCTTGCCTCAGCCTCCTAGTCTCCGAAAATATAAGATTACAGGTGTGAGCCACTGCACCCAGTTTAATTCTCCTAGTATTTCAGCAGCCTCTCTGGCAGCTCCTTCTCAGCCTTCTTTGCTACCTCCTGTCTGCTAATTCAAATGTTTTTAATTTATGTTTCTGAAATGTTTTGTTTAAATAAAAAATTAAAACATAAGTTTTATTTTTATTTTATTTATTTTACCTTCTTGCATGTAAGAAAAGAAAATCCCCCTTTCTGTTTCACAGAGAAAACTCACAAGTATGTATGCTTTTTAGAAAACAAAAATGTCAATTTAAATATTATTTCCAAGACAACACATTAGTATGCAAAACTAATGAGATTTGCAGACATTTTAGAGGTTAAAGGTTATTTTCACAGGACCTAGCAATATGTGAAGTCCCAGTATGTCTTACCAGAAGTCATTGTTTAAAATATCCTCTGCAAGGAAAATTTTATAATGTAAAATAGCTTCTGCTTTTCTACAGCTTCAAGAAAAAGTGAAAAATTTTCTCTTTGTGGCACTAAGATTTCTTGCACCAGCAATTAGAGCACCTACAGTTTGAAGACTAATGCTGGACTTCCAATAGTTAGCTCAGTGAACAAAAGAAGCATAACTGAATATGTGCAACTTAAAAAGTGAGGAATGGGGGAGGGGAGGGTGGAATGAGATTTTTAACAAATGAAATGTGAACATACAATGCATTACATTTCTTTGGGCTAGATTTCTATTTCAGTTTCCCTGTGCCCAGTCCCAGGCTCCCTACTACTGCTTTTTCCCTATATCTCTTCTAGGACAATTCCATCTCTTCTTGTGGCCTTAATTAACTTCTCTTTACACATGACTTCCAGATTATATCTCTAACTTGACTTGTATTCTGGGCTTCTGACAGGTTTTCTACAACTGATTGCTTGGAGTCTCCAATTAGAAGACTCACAAGCACTTCAAAACTAATATGTCCAAAACAGAACTCTTGATTTGTGTCCCCTATAAACTTTCCTTCCCCTTGTCACTGACATCTAATTAATGGCACCAACATTCATCTACCCAGTTTTTCAAATTAAAAGTCTGAGTCATCTTTGACTCTTCCTTTCATGTGGCTACAAATATGCCCACTTTAAGCTTTATTTAGGCTTCCTCTTTATATCTTCATTCGACAAGCTTTTCTTCAATTCCACTGCCACTACCCAAGTCCAGCATGATCGTCTCTTGCCCAGGCTATTGCAATCACTTTCTAATTGGCCTCTTGTTTTTGTCCTTTCCCCCCATTTGATCCATTATCCCTGGAGAATATCAGTCAACATGATCCTGACTATACCAGTCAACGTCATGAATAAGGACATGCAAGTCCCCTTTTAAAATCCTTTCAGTGGCTTTCCCTTACATTTACAAAGTCATCCAAGCTTGCTCCCATGCTTCAAAAAACTCACGTGCTCTGGTATCTGCCTATCTCTTTATTCTCTTGGACTTCATTCCACCTTTCTCTCCCTCTCACTAACAAAATTCCGGTAGCACAAGAGTTTTTCAGTTCCTCTAACAAAGCAAGTTCTTCCCACAGTAGAACTTGGAATCACATAGTCCCTTTACATGGAACATCCTTCTACTCACCCTTCAAATCTCAGCTCAACAGTCGCCTCTTCAGAGAAGCTTCCCAAAGTATCTTCCCTAAGGAGAATCTCCCTATTAACCTCCCTTTGCATCTCCCTGCTGTTTTTCCTTAAGTTGTTTTCTATTTCAATGGAACTTAATGTAAAACTGAAGCTCAGTTGAATATGGGAACATTCTTTTTTTATTTGAGACTCGGGGCGTACACATGCATGTTCGTTACATGGACGTATTGTGTATTGGGGGAACTGGGTCTCAGGTGGCCAGGTCCCTAGATAGTGAACACTGTGCCCCATAAGTAGTTTTTGAACTCTAACCCTCCCTCACTCCCCCCTTATTGGTGTCCCCAGTGTCTATTATTTCCATCTTTGTGACTATGTCTTTACTACATACTTTCTTATTTATTTACTTATCATTGTCTGTCTCATCCACAAGACTGATCTGTGTGAAGGCAAAAGGCAAAAACCATAACTAGTTGGTTCCCCAGTGCACACCATCACTGAGGACTAAGCCCAGAATGGAGTAAGACATCCATAATTCAGTCACAAAAATTCTGTTTACAAATTTACAAATCTTATGATTATGCAAAGCAAATAATTCTGATAGATATTTTCTCTAATTTTTCACTGGTAAAAGAGAAAAATCTTCAACTAATTTTATGATCATGGTAATTCTTTGATAAGGGGATAAAGGGGTGGGTCCAGGTGAAGACCTGAATATCTCTGAAATATTCTCTGGCCTTTATCCATCAGATGCTACTAACATCACCCTCCCTTGTTTGTGACAACCAAAAATGTCTCCAGATGCTGTCAAATATCTACTGGGAGAGCAAAATCTCACCTGATTGAAAACCACTGACCTAGAGAGTAAACATTTAATATGTCATTTTATTCTTCCCTCTCCCCACTGTCCCCAAAAAAAGTAATAAGCGAAGAAATGAATGCAGCAAGAGCATACATGACCTGATGGAGACTTCATATGATTAGGAGTAGAAAGGAGAGTAAAATCCAGGAAACAGATTCACTATTTAATGCCAAACCACACTGCTGGTTCTTAAACACCTGGTTGATCTGCTTTTCTGGAAATGAATGTATTCACTTAGAAAGATAACGGTTATTATATTTCCATCAAAGTTAACATTAATAATGTCAATTAATTAGAAAGACAGTTACATTGAATTTACACAAACTCTTTGAGGCACAGAATTAGTTTTCCTAGTCTTCAGAAAATCTTATATCAGATGCTTGGGTTTTGGGGGGTTTTTTTAAGGACAGGTTCTTACTGTCAACCACATTGGAGTGCAGTGGTGTGATCGTAACTCACTGCAGCCTCAAACTCCTGGGCTCAAGCAATTGTTCCACCTCAGCCTCCAGAGTAGCTGGAACTGCAGGCATGTACCACCATGCTGGCTAATTTTTTTTTTTTTTTTTTTTTTGTAGAGATGAGGTCTCACTAAGTTGCTTGCTCTGGTCTTGAACCCCTGCCCTTAAGTGATCTATCACATCAGCCTCCCAAAGCACAGGGATTACAGGCATGAGCCACCTTGACCTGCCAGATGCTTGATTTTTAACTATTCTAATACATCAGTAAGGCTTTTAGATAAAATTATTTTAAATCAAGAATTTATATTTTATATTTATCTTTGCTAAGTAAAATTACCATGAACACATAAGCACTCTAAATTTGAGTTTTTTAATAATTCATCTGATGTGCAATCTTATCAGATTTCAACAGGTGTTTAAAACACCAAATATGAATTGTTTACTCATATTTTATGTACTAGATTGTCTTAGCTCTTAATCAGATTCATTTGTCTTCTGGACTAGGTGCAGCTGTGAGTTGTCCTGAAACCCAGAGTTATGTTTAGAAAATATTATGGCATTATCATTAAACTCATGTAAGCAGAAGATGAAAAACCTTTATCATAGAATAATATCTATCATTAACTGGACTTCTGCTGTGAGTCTGATGCTATACTAAGTGCTTTATTTACTTAAAATCACTTAGGCCTTACAACAACCTTTTGATGTAAGGACTATTTTTCCATTTCTCAGATGAGGTATACAAAGAAATTAAGCAACTCACCCAATCTATAATGTGAGATCAGGAGTGAAAACCCAAGTCCCTCAAAGACTAAGTTGGAGTGGGAGGTGGTTGTGATTTTGGTTTTGTTTCTGACGAGGTCCCTCTGTCATCCATGCTGGAGTGTAGTGGTACTATCATAACTCACTACAGCCTCAAACTCCTGGGCTCAAGCTATCCCTATCCTCCTCCCTCAGCCTCCCTAATAGCAGAGATGTAGTGTGCCTATAGGCACACACCACCATGCTCTGCTAATGTTTTATTTTTTGTAGAGATGCATTCTCACTATGCTGTTCAGGCTGGTTTCAAACTCCTGGTCTCAGTAATCCTCCTATCTCAATCGCCCAGAATGCTAGGGTTATAGGCATCAGCCCCCACATCCAGCACAAAGATCAAGTTATTAACAATCAAATCATATGTCCTGCTTTATGGACTGAGAATCAATGCATGTTATATAATCTGATGGCCATTTTCATCATGACACCTAAACACTGATTGATTTTTCTGAAGAGATCTGAAGCTTAAGAGAAATTGCATCTTTCATTCTTGAGGGGACCCAAACAACAGGTGATCCCAGACTTGCCTATACACCTTGAATTGAACCAGCCATGATGTTTAGGAAGCTGGAAGGAATGCTGGCTACCCTTTCTAGTCCTTCCAGAATCCAGCCACATGGGCTAGGGTGACCAACTAACTATAATAGTATGCCCAGGATGATCTTGGTTTTAGCACTGAAAGTCTTTCATCTTTTAATGTGTCCCCTCTCTCCCTTGCTACCAAATTTCCCTGATGCCAGCTGCCACTCTGCATCTGTGAATGTTTACTGCTTAAGGAAACAACTTTACTACATGATGAGCACTCTACTAGGTGCAAAGGATATCAAAGCAAAAAAGGAAAAAAAATCTAAATCTCTTCACAGGTATTCTCCGCCTACCGGCTGTAACATCCTTTCGAACTAATATCCATCCTTTCAAAAACTAAGACCTACCACCTGTGATCGCACTCTATAAATACCAGGTCCCATCTGCCCGGCTCTTCTTCCTCCTGTCCAGTTGCTCTAGCAACTGTCTTGTGTCCAACTGTTGTTCCCACAAGGTCTCATTTATGCACCCATCGATTGAACTCATCCGACACTGCAATGGGTTCAATACCCCTTTCCTGGATATACTTATCATTTCTTACTTCAGCACAATATGTTTTAGGTGACTTTAGCGAATGTGATCATTTTCCTTACAATACTGCTGATCCTCAACCCTCTCTATTTTGAAAAAAATTGAATTTTTACGTGGTTTTCCACAAATTGATATAGACACAGCTTATAAAGGAAAACAAGAATGTCTGAAAAGAGAACACAAAAGAAAATTGATGCAAAAGAAAAAAAAACTCCCCGGGCTCGGTGGCTCAGCCTGTAATCCCGTGCTTTGGGAGGCTGAGGTGAGAGGATTGCCTGAGCCCTCGGGTTCGAGACCCGCCTGGGCAACTTGGCGAGACCTCATCTGTACAATAAATCAAAAAATCAGCCGGGCGTGGTAGCGCATGCCTGTAATTCTGGCTACTTGGAAGGCTGAGGTGGAAGGATCGCCAGAGCCCAGCAGATCGAGGCTGCAGTGGCCGGGAGCGGCCACTGCACTCCAGTCTGGGGTCTGGGCGACAGAGTGGGACTCCAACTGAAAAAAAAAAAAAAAAAGAAAATACACTAGACGAGTGCAGTGTTTCACACCTGTAATCTCAACACTTTGAGAGGCCAATGCAGGACCATCACTTGAGGCCAGGAATTCAAGACCAGCCTGGGCAACATAGACCTCTATCTACAAAAGAGAGAGAAAGACAAAGAGAAGCCACTTATCTAACTAGCCAACCTAACCAAGGGAGAAATCGGTGGTGGCTAAAGGCAAAGAATGCCTCAAACAGTTAAGTTAACGGTGTGAGTGATTTCTCAAATTCTAGACTACAGATACTCAAGGAAAACACCAGTAAAACGGTTGTCAGAGGATCTCTTTTCTAAAAGATAAGAATAATTGTGCTTTCTAGAAAGAAACCTTATTTTTTCCTTCTCAGAATTTGTGTTTCTCTGGCCTTTTATTTTCTATTTTCCTTTCTTTCTTTCTTTTTTTTTTTTTCTTTTTTTTTTTTGTGATGGCATTTCACTATGTTGCCCAGGCTAGTTTGAAACTCCTGGGCTCAAGTGATCTTGGCCTTGGCCTCCCAAAGTGCTGCAATTACAGGCATGGGCCACCAGACCCAGCCTGCCCCCTTATTTCTATATTTGTGCATCTCCACCTTCTACTTGGGGCCACATTGAGGTTGGACATTGAGGCCCCTCTAAATGCTTCCCATATCTTCTTTTCATAAAGAATAAATTTCTACATACATTGGTATTAATTTGGCCACTTATTATCTTTGTTACCTTGAAGAAGTCACTTCATCTTTTAGACTCATTTCTTTTTCTTTTCTTTGCCATTTTTAGTTATGACATATTTATTATCATATATGTAATAGAAGTATAAATAAATGTCTTAAGAATGAAAAACCCAAATACTTCTTTTTTAAATGTCTTTTCCATTTTATTTTATTTTATTTATTTATTTTTTCTTTTTTTTTTCAGTTGGAGTCTCACTCTGTCACCCAGACTGGAGTGCAGTGGCCGCTCCCGGCCACCGCAGCCTCGACCTGCTGGACTCAGATGATCCTTCTGCCTCAGCCTTCCAAGTAGCTGGAACTACAGGTGCGCACTACCACGCCCGGCTAGTTTTTGATTTATTGTAGAGATGAGGTCTCGCCAAGTTGCCCAGGCGGGTCTCGAACTCGCGGGCTCAGGCAATCCACTCACCTCAGCCTCCCAAAGCACGGGATTACAGGCTGAGCCACCGAGCCCGGCTTCTTTTCCATTTTAAATCCAAGGGTACATGCACAGGTTTGTACATAGGAGTACTGCATGATGGCGGTCTGAGCTTTTGTTGTACCCATCACCCAAATAGCGAACATGATACCCAACAGGTACTTCTTCAACCCTTACCCTCCTCCTTCCCCACTTCAGGAGTCCCTAGAATCTGTTCTCATCTTTATGTCTGTGTGTACCCAGTGTTTCACTGCCACTTATAAGTGAGACTATACAATATTTGGTTTTCTGTTTTTGTGACAATTTGCTTAGCATTGAGGCAAAGGACATTATTTCATTCTTTTATGGCTGTGTAGTGTCCCATGGTGGATAAGTACCACATTTTCTTTATCCAGTGAGACCCATTTCTATAAAATGAGTGGATGGAGAAGATCGTAATAAAATAGCTTACATTTATCGACTGATGCATCATGAATACCTGGTGGTTTTACCTACTTTCTGTCCCTTCTTCTTTCCAATAATAGAACTTATCTCACAAAATGAGAAAATTACTACAAGTAGTGTGGGCTGATTTTGTGTTATCCCAGTACCCTTCTCCTCAGCATTTGCCTCCCATTTCCCAACAAAACTATTCTGATTTTCCTTGTGGGATATCCTTCTCCCCATTCTTCATCATGGTCCGAGATGAATGAATGAATTACTTTTGGCTTAACACAATTGATGTATCTCATCCTCGAGGCCAAAAGACAGGTTCAAGGGGAAGTACGTGACCCAATGTCAGCCAGAAAGAGCAAATGTGTGAATGTTAGAAATTTTGTGGGAACATTGAAAGAAACAGTCTCTCTTACAACAGATTATGTGGTGTGAGACATAAAATTATTTTGACCCTGTAGAACTTCCAGCTGCCAGGGCCGTGTGTGGATAAGAAGACAATGACAATGACATAGGACTCAGAGTGGAGGGACAGGGAGAAATCTGATGCCTAATGACATTGTTTGTAGATTGATTCTAACTTGAAATACAACCTATCATGAGCCAATAGATTTCCTTGATTGTTTCAAACAGTTTGAATTTGTTTTTCTGTTCCTTGCAAACAAAAGGAATTTGAAACAAGCATGGGACACAGGTCTAGCCAATCAGAGGATATTCACCCTTCAAATTGCAGTAACTAGAGCTCAGGGATGCACAGAGGGGCCAAGGCCGGGGCCTCCCCATGTCTGTTCCACCAGCATTCTTAGATAAAAATATTTATTTCTAGTCCTAGGCTTGCTAAGCAATCTCTCCTTGCCCTCTGCAAGAAAATAGCCTATCTTAGAAATGAATGCCTCTCTCTAATCACATTCTTCAAATTATGGAATCTAGAAGTTCCAAATCCCGATCTAACCTTTGAATTTTAGTTACATGAAACACATTTATTGCTTACATTTATTGCAGAATCATGTTTCTGCTACTTATAACTGAAAAGGTCTTGACTAACCCCTATATGCTAGATACTGTGGTAAGACTTTCGTGTATATGAGAAACCATCATTATCCCTATTTTATTGATGGGGAAACTGTGGCTCAGGGAAGCTAATTGACTTATCCAAGGTCATATAACAAATAATTAAGAGCTCCTGAATACAAAACTTTGTTCTTAATCATTGTGTCAAATAGCTTCTAGATGATTCCCTGAGGTTGTTCACAATTCTCAGATTCTGATTTAACAGCAAGGATCTGTGGGACAAAATGAAATGCAGCCGTCTTGATGGATGATCTCACTGGCATGTCCTCAGAAAAGATTTCTTCAAAGGTTTAGCCTGCTAACTCCTCAACAAAGCTCATAACAGCTGTGGGTCCTGTTTGTCATTGTCAAACTCAAGTAGTTCAGCATTATTCATTGTCCTCCAAAACCAAGTGTGCCTCCCAGGTGGACATTTATCACTTCCTTTAAGAGAATGCATAATTTTGGTGCCCCAAAGCAGGGTCGGGAACAATCACCCTCCACTGTTCACAAACAAACTGAAAAGCATGCAGCTTTAAAATGTCAGATGGCAGTTTCACAAAGTGATAATCTCAGGAGTTTTGGTAGTGGTGGTTCCAGGATTTTGAAAACAGACACTTAACTCCAAACAGAAAGAATTCTACTAAGAGGTTTAAAAAATAAATTTTAAAAAAAAAAACCTCAATTAAAGTCCCCAAACAGTAAGTCTATCCCATTCCATAGTATATTATGAGACCACATGTTGTCCCATTAGATTGTCCCCCACTTTGTCAAAATAAAAAGAAACCCCAGTGGAATGAGGCTTTGATTGGACATTTTTCCTGTACTGCCAAATTACTCCTGCCCAGACACTGGACCGTAGTTAGAGGTAGCCCTTGTTTATTCACATCTTTCAGATAGATTCACCCCTTCTGGCTCAAAGAGGAGTGAGGGATTAGTATAAGCAATGGGACCCAGCCCTTCTCTTCAGCACCTAGAATTGTGTGTATCTGGTAGAACTGTCGATGAGCATACTAGTTTCCTATTGCTGTCATAAAAAAATTATTACAAACTTAGAGACTTTACACAAATTTATTCCCTTACGGTTTGAAGGTCAGAAACTAACATGAGTTTTAAGGGCTAAAATAAAGTTGGCAGGGATAGTTCCTTCTAAAGTCTCCAAGAGAGCACCTGTGTTTGCCTCATCCGGCTTCTAGAGGCTACAACATTCCTTAATTCCAATACGGCAGTGTCACTCCAACACCTACTTCCGCCATCGCATGGCCTTCTCTTCCCTTTGCCCTTCTTTACTCTTTCTTATAAGGACTAAACCGCAGGATATTTCATCTCAAGACCTTAATCACATCTGCAAACATTTTATTTGCAACATTTGTGATATCCATGGGCTTATGTAGACATCCTTGGGGGATCCTAATTCAGTCTATCACAGTGAGTAAGGCCAAATCCCACTGCACACTCAGAGGGACGAGAAGATTTGAAATAGGAATTTAAAAATAAGAAGAAAACTAGACAACTTTCTAGATGTAATAGAACAGGTCTGGATGAAAAAACAACCATGCATTGTCATTTGTAGGAACAAGCTAACATACAACACGATGCGATTAGGCCAAACCGGGAAATCCAAACATGGAATAAGAAAAAATATGTTGTATCCTTCATTCTGCCAGTAGCCAGCTCTGTGAGAGCTTACATGAATTGTTCAACCTCTCCAAACTTGCTATACGACCCTGCTCATAGTGCTACCTTGAAGATAAACATTAAATTCATGTAAAACATAAGCCCAGTGCTTAGAATATAGTAACTTGTCTCAACTATTTGTGTAATAATTATAATAATAATTTCTGACTGTACAACTTGTGAAATAATTGACTATATTGGCCAGGGAGGTTTGAAATTTCTTAGGTTTTGTTGCTTTGCTTTTATTGTATTTTTAAAGCAAGACTAGAAAACTATTTTTCTCAGAGACTTCCATAATTTTTGAAGTAAAAGAGATTATTTTGCCCGAGACATCTCTAGCAAACGAGAAGAATTTATCGATTTCCAGCTTGTTATGCAGCCCTGCACTCTTCATGGCAGGAGCTTTAAAAGACTAAGGAGCCTTGCACTGCAGTTAAAGTTGATGAAACCAACTTATTCAGAACACAAAGCAAAATAAGAGACAATATTGAGTTGAGTACAAATTATATAGAATGAATTATAAATGTAATACAACCCTGGGGAGGGGGGATGGGAAACATATCAGTATGGGCTAGAGTTGTCAGGCAAGAGTATGAGCATAAACTAGAACTTGAAGGATGAAGAATATTTGGATGGCCGGGACGAAGGTATTATGACCCTTAGAAACTGAAATGGAGGCCAGGCACAGTGGCTCACGCCTGTAATCCCAGCACCTTGGGAGGATGAGGAGGGAAGATATACTTGAGCCCAGGAGCTCGAGACCAGCCTGGGCAACATAACAAGACCTCATCTCTTAAAAGATCAAAATATTAGCCAGGTGTGGTGGCACATGCTACTCGAAAGGCCGAGGTGGGAAGATCTCCTGAACCCTGGAGGTTGAGGCTGCGGTGAGCCAAAATCATGCCACGGCACTCCAGCCTGGGCAACAGAATGAGACCCCAACTCACCAAGAAAAGAAAAAAAAAGGAATAGGCAAAGGCTAGTGACCAGAGAGAGCAATCATTCCAGCCTGGCACCAGGCATATGTGTGTCATAAGACAATGAAAGGAGGCAACAACAAACAAAAAGCAAACAAACCAAGAAAAAGAACAACTTGACAATGGTTAAGCATAGAGACTCCAGAATCAGAATGTTTGGATCTGGATCGAGTCTTCGTCACTTGCTAGCCTTGTGACCTTTGACAATTCATTAAACTTCTCCGATACTCAGCTCTCTAGTCTATAAAATAAGCTGGACAATGACTACCTCAATGTATTGCCGTAAGATCAAAGGACACAGTGAATGTGAGGCAACTAGCATAATCTCTCATGTGTATTAATAGTGCAATAAATGTCATTTACAACCGTTGTAGTAGTAATACTAGCAGTAAAACAATAACTCCAGATTGTGGACTCGTAGATATTCAAACACAGAAAAGGCCATAGAAATTCTCTTACCCAGTATCTTCAGTTAGGAGAGAACACAGCCAAAGTCCAGGCACTCTCCTCGGCAGATTCAGAAAAAAAGCCACTGTTTTTTTCCTCCACACCTGCCAGATTCAGCATTTCTACCCAAAATATCTAGTTGTCCGTGCTCCTGAATATACAGGATTAGCGCTGATTTGAGAATTCTTTTTAAAGGATTGCTGAGTTTTATCTGCCTCTTGTCAGAGAAAGGATATGAGAAAGCCAAATTCTACAAATAGAAGTTTCTAGCCCTGCAACGGGCCACTTCACCAAGAGTAGAAGACCTTGGACAAAGGTGACTCTGGGCCTAAACTCATTTGCTGCCTTTCCCCAGTCCTCCTTTTTCCCACCTTCAGCTAAAAAAAAATTCCAATTTGATCTCCAGGAATATAAACCGAGTCAATTCGAAAAAACTTTCATGTATGTTGGGTCTTTTTTCAGAGTGCACTGAAATTTTTCAGCCCTGGAAATATATGTAAAAATAATTTCACAAAACACTTGGTGTGATTCCTAATATAAACACTCTGAAATGCAGATTCTTAAATGAATTGGTGCAACAGGGCATAAGCAAGTCATGTTCTTATACTGCCCCCTTGTGGCAGATGGCTGAAAGAGACCGCCTGCATGTTTTGTATTTAGGAAACATTTCATTTTAAATAAAATCTCTCTCTTTGGTAATCTTTTTGCCCCAGCCCTGTTGATAGGCAGCTGTAGGTAATGTCTTAGCTTGAAAATATTCCATCAAATGAGTAAATCATTAGTGTTAAAGTGAAGACAGCTTTGGGGCTCTGGAAATGCAGTAAGTAGGGAATAATTATTCAGCTGTTTTTGCATCAAGCAGGAACACTGAAACTGGAGGAGGAAAAAACAGAATTTGCTTCTTGGTTTATGAGAATTGATAGTGTAGAGTTTCCTCCAGTGCAAAATTTAGCCAAACACAGGAGAATTCCGTTAAACATTGGGTTAGCAGCAGGAATACCCATCTGAGCTTTCCTTTTTGTTAAGACAGAGGAAAGGGAAGGCCTATATTTTCAAAGTTGTGACTAAATAGAGATCAGTTAGTGGAATGAATCCTGGCCTCTGAGAGCTGGCTCTTCCTTCCTGAAGCATGAAAAAAAGGCATAAGAGGTAACTGAGGCGGGTATAATCCCTCTTTATCCACATAGAGTCTGTTAGTTATGATAAGATGGGCTATGCTGTAGAAACAACCAACTGTAAAATCTCAGGAGCTTAATCCAAGAAAAGTTTGTTTTTCACTAAAACAAAATACACATGACCAAGGCACAAAGTTTTGTTGTTTTGTCTTGGTTTGGTTTTTTTAGTTGGCGTCTCACTGTCCCTCAGGCGAGTGCAGTGGCACACTCACGGCCACCCTAGTGTCGACCTGCTGGGCTCCAGCAATCATTCCACCTCAACCTTCCAAGTAGCCAGAACTACAGGCACACGCTACCATACCCGGCTAATTTTTTATTTATTGTAGAGACGAAATCTCGCCAAGTTGTCTGGACTGGTCTCGAACCTCTGGCTCAAGTAATCCACTCACCTCGGCCTCCCAAAGTGCTAGGATTACAGGCTGAGCCATCGAATCTGGTCTGGCACAAAGTTCTTATCACACTGTATTACAATTGCCTATTTGTTTGTTTGCATAGAAGACTAGAAGCCATCTTTGGGTACCTACTACATCCATTCAGTTCTCTGTTGTAACCTCAATACTTAGCATAACACCTGGCACATAGGTGCTCAATGAATATTCGTTGAATGAATGAAAGAAAAGATAAATAAATGAAACAAACTAAATACCTGTGAGCATCATTTCCAGGAGCTCTGACTTCTTCTCCCTCTATACTCTAGGTACAGACCGCCTAGCAAAAGTTCATTTTATCCTGGGGTTGTATTACCCTGTTCGCTGAGGCCTCTGCCGTGGTATTGTGCCCGTGTAAATTATGTGATCTCTTTCAAGGCCTTCTTGGTGAACCCTTGACAAACCAGGGATGTGACTCAACAAGGGTGAGAGAAAATATTCTTACCCAACAGGCTTTGTAATGCTTGGATTAAGCAGAAAGTGATAGGCGAAGGACACAGCCCGCCAGAGTCCTTAGAGATAACTGTTTGAGAACCACTTCTGAACATGGTTAAGTGATGCCAGTGCCGTGAAATAAAAATTTAAAATGTGGCCAGGTGCAGTTGTTCATGCCTGTAATCCCAGCACTTCGGATGGCTGAGGCGGGAGTTGAGCCCAGCAGTTTAAAACTACTCAGAGCAATATAGCAAAACCCATCTCTATGAAGAGGAAGGAAGGGGGGGGAGGGAGGGAGAAGGAGGAAATCTAAAGAAAAAAGAAGAAATCAAAAAATAATCTGTTGAGTCTCCACGCAAGACACAGTGAAATAACAGGGAAGAAATAAAAAGGGGGAAATATTCTAGTTAGAACTTTATAAGGAAAAGAAAATGACAATTTAAGATGTGATTACAAATCCAAAATAATCCAAAAGTCTTACTGGCAGAGTGGAAAATCCCAGAAGATCCTTTTCCTTTTCCTATCTCTTTTCTTTTTTTTCTCTGTAGCTCTCCATTTTTTACCTACTACATTTATATTGTGACCCACTATCTTGAATCCTTTTCCATAAAGATCTTACCATTTCGGCTTGTTTTTTTAGCAAGGACCCTTTCGACCTTTATGTTCTGATGGATACCAAGCTGGCAGTTTAAACTTTTTTATATTCTTCAATCCTCCATGTAATTGTCGAAGAATTTCTGGATTATTATCTTTTATCAAAAGCATAAGAGGGGATGTTCTGTGGTGTCACAAAAAGGCTAGTGCATAAAAGTTCTGAATCCTAAATGTTGCCATTTAATAAGAATTGTACCAAGAGATACTGAGGTTGTCTATGCACAAGGCTTTAGAAAAGGAGCAATTATATGAATTATAGTCCCATTCTTTGTACTTAGAGATCAAAGACTGGCTTACAAATTATATTAAAAAACAGAGCTACTAGTCCCAAATCCTTCCTCCTTGTTGGCCCCAATGCACCTGATCGTTTGTCTCCAATGGAAGGTGCCATTTCCTGCTCCCCACCACCACCCTGTGGTCAGAGAGAGAAGTGCACCGTCATGGGGCTTGTATTTGGACTTTTGCATACTGGCATTAGGTAAGGGTAACTATTTCTGGACTGCAGAATACTAACTGAAGAACAGATAGATTATATAGTGTGCCTCCTAAGTGGCATGTTGCTATGGTTTCCCCTGAAAGAAGAGAATTCTCTCCATCAGGATATCTGAAATCTGCAGGATTGCACCAAAATGTTTCTGCAGAGAAGTGGACTGTCCTTTAAACACAGCTCTGCCTGATCAAACCCAGTCTCAGGTGAGCAGGAAGCATAACAGATTTTTGGAAACATGTCTTCGTTGAGTGCAGTAGGATTTGCAGGACTTTTGTTAAGACTGAAACTGAGCCACTGACCTCTGTTGATAAGTGACTTTTCTTGTATTTATTATCTATGTCCCCTATGCCAAAAAAAACTACCTGGACAGTAAAATGGGGACACAGCGCTCCTGGACTTAAAATCCTCCCAAGTCTTCTGTTGCTTTTAAGATAAAATCCATATCCTTTCTGCCGTTCCTTGCACAATCAGACCCTGAGTACTTCTCTATCCTCATGTCACCCATTCTTTCCCCCACAGTCTGCCAGCCAATCTCATCTTCTCTTATTTCATTCAAACCTTCCTATCAAACACCGAGTCTTTCCCCGTGGTAGGGTTGTTGCATATGCTGTCTCTTTGGCTTGGAATGCCCTTCCCTTATTCCTAGTCTGCCTTCACTCTTACAAATCCTTCAACTCTCAAGCTGGGCTTGGTGGGTCAGCCTGGAATCCCGCACATTTGGGAGGCTGAGGAGAGTGGATTGCCTGAGCCCGCAGGTTCGAGACCTGCCTGGGCAACTTGGCGAGACCTCATCTCTACAATAAATCAAAAAATTAGCCAGGTGTGGTAGCGCATACCTGTAGTTCCAGCTACTTAGAAAGCTGAGGTGGAAGGATCACCGGAGCCCAGCAGGTTGAGGCTGCGGTGGCCAGGAGTGTGCCACTGCACTCCAGTCTGGGCAACAGAGTGAGCTCCAACTCAAAAAAAAAAAAAAAAAATCCTTCAACTCTCAAGTTAAATACCACATAATGAGATTAAGATAGCTATCTCCCCAGTGGAAATAATGCCTATTTACACCTTTTTTTTTTTTCCTTTATTTTAAAGATGTGGAGTACAATTCAGGATTAGGTATACAAATGTTCATTATGCAGGTACCCTTGTTGATGAGGTGTGCCCACCCTCTCCCCCGGCAGTTCCCTCAATTGCCAATCCTACCCCCCCTCCCCTGGCACTTTCCCACTACTGCCAATCCCTTTCTTATGGTATTACGATAATTGTTCAAGGTCCGCTTATGAGTGAGAACATATGGTACTCTGTTCTTTCTTTCTGTAATAGATCACTGAGTATGATATACTCTAAATCCACCCAAGTTGCTGCGAAGTTCATATGTTTGTCCTTCCTTATGGCTGTATAATATTCCCTTGAGTATATGTACCACATTTTCTTTATCCAGTCCAACTTCAATGGGCAGCTTGGTTGGTTTCATGTTTTTGCTATTGTGAATAGAGCTGCAACAAACATGCATGTACAGGTATCTTTTTGGTAGAACGACTTGAGTTCCTCTGGGTATATTCCCAATAGGGAGATTGTTGGGTCATATGGAAGGTCAATTTCTAGTTCTTTCAGAAATTACCACACTGTCTTCCAAAGAGGTTGCACTAGCTTGCATTCTCACCAGCAGTGTAGAAGCATTCCTTTTTCTCTGCATCCCCACCAGCATCTGTTGTTGTTAGTTTTATTAATGATGGCTATTCTTACTGGGGTTAGGTG
>CAUYQG010148741.1:0-18392 GCA_963574415.1 Tarsius wallacei
ATTCTGGTGTGTGTGTGTGGGTGTATGTTGTTGTTGTGTGTGTGTATGTTTGTGTTTTATTAAAGTCTCTGGATATCAGCCGGGCTCGGTGGCTCAGCCTGTAATCCCGCGCCTTTGGGAGGCTGAGGTGAGTGGATTGCCTGAGCCCGCGGGTTCAAGACCCGCCTGGGCAAGCGAGACCTCATCTCTACAATAAATCAAAAAAAAAAAAAATTAGCCGGGCGTGGTAGTGCGCGCCTGTAGTTCCAGCTACTTGGAAGGCTGAGGCAGAAGGATCGCCGGAGACCAGCAGGTCGAGGCTGCGGTGGCCGGGAGCGGCCACTGCACTCCAGTCTGGGTGACAGAGTGAGACTCCAACTCAAAAAAAAAAAAAAAAAAAAAAATCATGTTACACTACCCTAGGCGAATTTTTTTTTTTTTTGATTTATTGTAGAGATGAGGTCGCGCTTGCCCAGGCGGGTCTTGAACCCCCGGGCGCAGGCAAACCACACACCTCACCCACCCAAAGGCCCGGGATAACAGGCTGACCACCGAGCCCGGCTGATATCCAGAGACTTTAATAAAACACAAACATACACACACACAACAACAACATACACCCACACACACACACCAGAATGCAACAATCTTGCACTTAACCCTGATTTCTCTCTGGGACTTTTTCTGAAGGGAAAAAGTCTCGTTGAGTATTATAAAGATTTACCTGCCACCATTGTCCCCTCGCTGAAGCAGGTGAGACTTGAATGATACGTTGGTAGCTCAGACAGCCTTTTTTCAGTTTTGCCATGAGTAAAATGATAAGTCACTGTGGAGGGAAAAGAAGAATTGGTGTCCATTCCAATCTTTTACTATAGAACCTTATTCTCTATATCTGCACCATGCCAGCTCACCTCTGACCCCCACCACCCTCTCTCTATGCAAGTCCCATAAAGACCATGCTAAATTAGCTCTTGCTTGTGTTCATTTATCTTATTTGTTTATATGACTGCCTGTTCACTTTTGTCCCTTTCTTCCACTAGAATTTAAGCTCCATATTATAAGATAGAGATTCTACCTGCTTTCTGCATCATTTAATCACCTAGAACATTGATTGTCACAAAGTCATCAGTAAATATTTATTGACTCACTGGATGCCTGCTTCTCCTTAATTTTAATAACCTTGAAGCAAGTACACGGATTAGTTTGATGTTTTCTAAGTATTTCTAACTGCAGGTCACCACAGATCAGCATACGGGGTAAATAACAACCCAGGGGAGACTTTAAACATTAATAAAGACATTTTAAGTGTCTCAAATGAACACTAACTTTTATGTTCATCAATGTGCACATAACCTGATTCTTCACACATTTCTTTTTTGTCCTTCTGCTACTAAAGTTTAGCAAAGTCAAACCTTTCTACCATTCTCTCTTAACCCATGTTTTGGGGTCCTGAGTTTCAGTTTCCTCTTCACTAATGAAATAACTGTTCTTAAATCTCCTTCTCTCTTATACTTGATTATAAAAGGGAAAACGGATTCTAAATTTTGTGTTGATTATTTGTGTTTTACGAAATACTGTGAAAAAATATTTATATCTCTGAGGGTACGGCAGCCATCATCTGTTTGACTTAGAAAGCCTCTTTCACTCTCTCCCAGACTATTCAGAAACTATTTTCAATCACCTTATCAATGAAAGAAAGAACCAAACCATGGAATGAGAGCAAAAAAGGTCTCTGAGACTCCTTACAATAAGCTTGAGATAGTACGTGTTGCAAATGGAACAGGGAAGAAATACTTTCTTCCCTCCACTGGCATCATTTTATGTGAATACTTTTCCCCCTCGTATTGGGAAAGGCTTCCACAAGCAAAAATCCTAATATAAAGTATTACAGCTATAAAAGCAATTACAGTTGCACTCCCAATAGAGGTGTTTTGTGACTACGGAACACATGATCACTAGTGAACCCAGTCCTAGAAGATGGTGTCTTAGATGATGGATACAGTGAATGACATGCATATATGAGGCTATGATTCAAAAAATGCTAATGAAAGCAAGTAAAGTAAATCTACAAGAGTCAGTTGTCAAAAGATGGGAAGAAGAGCAGAGAAGAGAAAAGGTGAAAAGCGTGGCATTCCAAGTAAGAGCTGACGTATTAATGGGGTAAAAGAGACCATACTTAGGAGAGCTTTATGGGCTGTTCACAGGAAAGAGATCAAGGGAAATATCACTTCAGTGAGGACTTACCCACACAGCTCGCAATGAAGCACGCACTGAGGAGTGCAGTGGAAATCACAACAGCAGAGCAGAGTTTCAGAAACCAGCAGCCTCCTTTCTCTGTCGGAGCAGCAAGACAAATTCAGTTAGCAGAGGGCCAGGAAGCCAGAATTCCCGGGACACTGAGAGCAATGAAGAAACCAGATGAGGAACCTCGGAGTAATTAAAAATTTAAAACAAGAAGGGTTTACAAACCCCCTCAGAATAAATAACCAAGCAACAGCTCTGAAGCTCAAAACAATTTGGACAAAACCCACACTCAATCAACTGAAATTTCCATTTCCTTGTTCTTTCTTCTTAAATATTACATGTTTTCATGGATTGTATATCTTTCTCAAAGCATCACTTTTATCCCCCACTTCTTATGTTCCTATATTAATATTTGATTTCTTCAGTATATCAAAGAGATATCTGCACTTCTATGTTTATTGCAGCACTATTCACAATAGCCAAGATATGCAATCAACCTCAGTGTTCATCAATAGGTAACTGGATAAAGAAAAATGAGGTATAATATACATAATGGAATATTATTGCACCATAAAAAAAATCCCGTCATCTGCAACAATATAGACATTGTGTTAGATGACATAAGCCAGGCACAGAAAGACAAATGTTGCACATTCTCACCCATATGTGGGAGGTTAAAAAAAAAAAATCATTGTCTCATGGTGCTAGTGAAAAGAATGGTGGTAACCAAACTGGGAAGGGTAGGGGGTAGGGGGCATAAAGAGGGGTTGGTCATTTGGTACAAAAATACAGTTAAGTTAAAAGGAATAAGGTCTAGCACTTAGTATAATGGGGCAACTATTGTTAACAACAATTTGTTGTATCATTTTTTCAAAACAGCTAGAAAAGTAGATTTGGAATGGGGAATGGTCCCCAAACAAATAAATGATTAATGTTTGAGATGATGGATATCCCAATTACTCAGATTTGATCATTACACTTTATATGCTAGTATCAAAAATCACTGGTACTCCATAAATATGTACAACTATTACATATCTATAAGGTTTTTTTAAATAAAAAGTTAAAATAAAAATTACTATTCATCAGCTAGGTGCAGTGGCTCATGCCGGTAATTCCAACACTTTGGAAGACCAAAGCGAGAGGATTGCTTGAGCTCAGGAGTTTGAGACCAGCCTGGGCAACATGGCAAGACATCACCTCTACAAAAAAATCAAAATATTAGTCAAGCATGGTGGTGTGCACCTGTAGTCCTAGCTACTCAGGAGGCTAAGGCGGAAGGATTACCGGAGCCCAGCAGGTCCAGGCTGCGGTGAGCCATGATCATGCCACTGCACTCCAGCCTGGGTGACAGAGTGAGACCCATACTTTAAAAAAAAAAAAAACTATTCAGGGATATGCGAATGTTTGAAGCTAAAGTCAGATTTTCATGCATAAAAATGGGAGGATTGCATTCTTCTTCTTTAAAAGACAAAACGAGAAAAGAGAATACAACATGTAAGCCAGGGCAATCTGAAAGAATACCACTGTCTGAACTTCAAAAATAGTCAGAGGACTTTTAAGAACAGATATCTGATAATTAATTATTTAGTTGTTTACATTCTACCATGTAAATCTCCTCTGTCTCCCTAGACACTCCCCCCCCCACACCCCGCCACAAAAAAAGGTTTCTTGTTCTTTCAAGTGCTTCTGGCCCTAAGGCATTACACTCTCTTTCATATTCTTATGAGTCTGCTGCATTGGTCCAGCCAGTAGCCCTTCCACCTGTTTGTTGCTTGCCTCTTCTCTCCAGATGACTCTTGCCATCTCGCCATACTCTTCGACCTTACTCTCTGCAACTGAGAAACAGAATGCTCACCTCTACCTTGAGGCTGACCTTCTTGCACCATTATGTGAGCTCCCTGTATTCAGAAGGTCCAGGAACCTTCTATGTCTCTCTCCCTGAAGATGTTGCCCAGAGCCTCACTCGAAAAAGCCAGAGCTCAGAGACAAACTGCTACACACTCTGATAGGATGAAAAGATTTCCAATATTAAGTGTACCTCAAAAGAAGAAGTCATGTGCTCAACTAAAGTTTCCAGTGATTTCAAGACATAAGAAAAAAACAAAAGAGGAATTGAGAAACACACTGAAAACTGTCCACGAGAAGTTTGATAAGAATACTCAGACTATTTCTCCATTTCTTAATATAAAACTTCACTCTCTGATTTCTATTCATTCCGGCAAGCAAAGTAAGAAATGTTATGTGCCCTAAAAAGAAATGTATTTGAAGGCCTTGGTTAAATTAAGCGGTCCCTAACTAAACTTTATATTTGTTACTTATTTTATGCAAGCTTTAATCCATGTGTTGAACAGTGTCCTACTGTAAAAGTAAAAGTTTGGTTGAATGGATACAGCTTAAATATAAAGGGTAATATAGTAAATAATATAAAACCCATGAACATTGTCCAGGAATGTGATTGTTAAATGGATCATTCTGGAATTTATCTGCAAAGGTGATGGAACATTCTTATTGCATCAAGACTAATATTAGCAGTTTAGTAACATTTTATAATTTCCCTATTTAGAGAGCCTGAAATGATATAAAATCAGAAAAAAGGCTTTATGAATTCTATGTTATGGGGTGAAAATATAATGTCTTTTCTTTTCTCTTCCTCATAGGTTGTTAGCAGAGACCCTCTCCTGAAAACAAAAATCAGAGTAACAAGAGAAAAGTCAGCAGTTTATTATTGTGTGCTGTACCTATCACTCCAGAGATAGTTCAAAAATATTTCTCTCTCAATGCATTGACATGGGGACCTTACTTAAGTAGTGTTTTAACAAAGTGCCATACATCTTATGTAGGGGTGAGAAAGAAAAAAACTTTTTATCTGAGGAATGTGAGCCTCTTTAAGTTATCAGGCCCAGAGAGGCATTAAAATGTGACAGGAGCCACACGCATGTTTATTGCCATAATATCCTCAATAGCAAAAACATGGAACCAACCCAGATGCCTACTGAAAGTGGACTGGGTAAATAAAGTGTTGCATATGTACATGATGGAATACAATACAGCCATAAAGAAGAACAAAATCATGGTCTTCACAGCGAGTTAGATGCAGCTGAAGCTCATCATACTAAGAGAACCATCACAAAAACAACTGGTAACTCATAAGCAGGCCCTAAATACTAGTCACACTAGCTCAAGAGTGAGACTGACAGAGGCTGGCCACAGCTAGGGGAGGGAGGAAGGATGGAGGGCTACACATGGCAACACAAAGGGTACCTGGTCCACTACCAAAGGGATAGAGGACTAGCTAGAAGCCCAAACTTTACCTGTATGCAGCCTACTTGTGTAGAAAACCTTCACTCGTACACACAACTCTAAAATAGAAATTAAAAAAAACTTAAAAACATGACAGGAGTCATGTCTCACTTTCTCTTTGAGCTAAATAATTACCCCTTGAAGCCACTTGCTATGTGGGCTCTAGACTAACTGATGCCAAATAGTCAGAAGATGAACCCTATGGTACAACAGTGTATTTTGAGGGATCCAAAAAAACACAATTTATTTACAAGCAATTGTGTATTTATTCTTGCATGTTTCAACTTCAGTCACCTTCAAAGTATTCTCCGTTTGATGAAGATGCCTATCGAGACGCTTTTTCTACTTCTCAAAACGGTTTTTGAACTCATCCGTCTTGATGCTTTTAATGCTTCTGCCCCTTTTGTTTCACCTCTTTCATCTCAGCAAAATGTTTTCCTTTGAGGACTTTTTTCATCTGGGGAAACAACAACAAAAAAAGTCGCTCTGGGTGAGACCAGATGAATAGGAAGGGTGGGGCATGGGGGGTCATGCCATTTTTGGTCAAAAACTATTGAACACTCAGCATAGTGTGGGCAGATGCACTTGTAAATCACCCATAATGAAATGGGCAAATGTGTTGAAAGAATCTCAAAAAAAATTCACTGAACTAAATGCAGCCTCTCACAACACTAGCAAAATACACTGTTGTACCATAGGGTTCATCTTATGACTATTTGACTGGTACACTGATGCTGATGGGTTCCTAGAACACTTACCTAGTAGAGGAAGCCTGTACTGCAAGGGGCCCACTCTCCAAAAATAATTCTGGGTTTTGGGGGGTACCCTCTTTGATAGCCAATCACTCATAATGTTGTTTCTGTAAACCAATGAGAATCCCTAACAAACAACTTTTGCAATCATCCCCCTTCCTGATTCCTCCTTTTTTGTCTCTAAAAAGCTGAGGGGGAAGGGGGATTGAGTCTCTCCTCTGCTCTGGAGCACATCCAAAGGCAAATGGAAGTGTTTTCCCAGGTAGCTATCCACAACCTTGTCCCAAATAAACTATATTATTTGCTTCAGCGTCTCCCTTTAGGTTGACAGTGAAAAACAAAGAAGAGAGTATCTTCAGGATTCCAAAAGGAGGGAAAATACAAGAAGGTAAATGCATGGGAAGAGTCAAGTCTGCTCTTGGGTTCTCTGGCACCACTGTCCTTGAATGGAGAGGCAAGCACTGTAAACGGGCCTGACTTTAGGTGGGAAAACCAGAGAAGGGGGCAGGAAATCCTTGGTCTTTGAAAATCGCTGTCCTGCCATCAGGCAAACAAAGATAGAGGCAGAGTGTCCTACATTTTAAGCTTCTTCATCTCAACCATCTTAGAGAGGCAGATTTTGGATTCCTTCAATGTTATTACTCAGGGGCTTAGAGATTCTTCCTCACTCACAGTTTCTAAAATCTAGACAATTCTCTCTATTAATACCACAAACATCTCCACATTCTCAATTAAGTCGTCCTGAATACAAGAAAATCTACTATGAATATATGAATATGGAACTTGTGATATTGTAATATAATAAGAAATATGTATTTGGTTTTTGTCCAGCACAAAACTTCTAAAACCCTTAAAACTCCCTGGGTGATGGGGATGATAGGAGCATCTTTTGTGATCTATTTGATTTTTATCCCCAGTTCCTGAAATAGCTCCAGAGGAATAAAGACGAAAGGAAAAGAATTTAACTACAATCAGCATGCTGTACGTTAAAATTAATATGTAAACAAATGAAGTGAAAAAAGCATGTTTTATTATTTATAACAAGACTTTCTCAACCATACCTGTGTTTATACTAATGAGGTGACTCTTGCTCGTCCCCTAGATAGCTTCAGAATGGGAACTGGTTACCAGAGAAATCAATTATATGATTAAGGCCCCACCTCTTTAGGGATATAAAAGGAGTTGGAGATTGAGTGCAATCACCAATGACCCAAGATGTAATCAAACATTCCTATGTAATAGGGCTTCCATAAAAACTCTAAGCAATGGGATTGAACTGAATGGAGTTTTTAAGTAATCAGATAGTTAGAGCTATAACTGATGATGAAATAAACATTGAGAAACAGGATAAAGCCCCAGAAAATTTCCCGTATGGTAGGTCTGAGACACAATAGACTATAAGAGGAGAAGGAAGACTTGGCTATAAGCCATCACCATCAGTTTCTAGTTCCCTTCAGAAACAGAGAAACGCAAAACCAAGGATTGAGTCACTTGATGATCCAGGGAAATAAAGCATTCTCCTTTCTAAATAGAGGAAAACAATTTAAAGACCTCTTTGCCTCCTTGTCTATTTCCTATTTATGCTCACCAACTGCTTTTTGGTCTTTACCATTGACAGTCCTGTGTGCCATTCTTTTTGCTTCTTTCCATTTGTTTGTCCTGTAAACGTTTGTAGATTACAGTGGCACGCCTTTAAATAAAAAAAGTTGTTTGTAGGCAAGATGACAACAGAACAGGTCAGAGTGTGAGTATCTCCGCAAAAGCGAGTGTCTGTGTGAGTGGGTGTGTGCTGGTGGGTGAGCAAAAGTTCATCTGGGGGGAGACTCAGGGGACACTGGGCTCTCCTCCCAAGGTGACTGCAACCCACCACCACCCTGAGATTGGAGCCCCTGGCATGCAGAATCATCTGCCATATTCAGGGCTCTTTTGAGAGGAGGCAGCAGAGAACAGCTACTCCTCACCACCTGACACCCAGCCCATACCATCACTTGCAGTAGAAGACCAGGCACAAACCCCAAGAACCATGGGGAAGGCAGGGTGTGGAAATCTGGAACAGAGCCCTTCACCAGTGAGATGTCAATTGGCACCATCTTCTCTGTCCCAGGGCCAGGCAGAGATCTGCATCGCCCTGCCCAATTCTGTTCAGCCTCCAAACTGGGGCCCAGAGGCTAGCCCTTCACTGAACTCAGTGAGACAGACACCCCTCCCCCATGCTGGAACAGGCAAAGACATGTCAGTGGGATACTTGACAGGAGTGGCAGCAGCAGAAGAGTCGGGTGAGTCCTTATCGGATCCATCCTTCTCCCACAGTAGTCCATGGGGCAACTGTCCCACAGGGAGCTCAACCCTATCAGCCTGCACTGGGAGTGGAGGGGACAGGCTGGAGGCTAGAGCCACTCCTTAATGCAGCAGTGGCAGCCAAAAAGGACAGGAGTTACAGAAACAATGACAGAGCAAGTTTTTTATTTTTTGCTTTTTTTTATTTTAGTTTTTTTTCTTCTCTCTGTTTTTGTTTACATTTTCATACTTGTTTCATTTCTGTTAAATTTTTTTTAGATTTTCTGTTTGTGTATGAATATTTTTGAGGGCAAATATATCAACAGGGGTTGTTTGTTTGTTTGTTTGTTTATATGATTGTCTGTATGTTTTTGGTTTATTTTTGTCTTTCCTGTCTTTGGTTGTTTCTCTGTTTCTCTGTTTATTCATTAGTTGGTATGTCTGTCTGTTTTCCCTCTTCTTCTCTCTCTCCACCTTCCTTTTGCCTTCCCCCTTCCTTTTTCCATTCTTTTCCTATTTCTTATCTCATTTTGCTTTCAGGAGGCAAACATACAACCCCACTGCATGGACAGACTGTAAGCTGGTGGGAAGTGGGTTCCAGGGGACCCACACACTTGTCAGTGGATGCTAGGATCTGCAGACAGCTTATAGCTCCCCACTTAATTAAATCCCAAAACTGCAAAAGGCACAGCCCCCCAGCCCCAGTCTAGCTTCAAAATTGAATACAGCCAGAGGATCTACATAAGGAAGAATAGGAGATTGAGCAAACAGATGTAAAAGCTATCCCCTCTATCACTGAACAACAGAATTAAAGAAGAGGTTAAAAAGGCAGGGGGACCCACACAAATGAAGAAAAACCAAAAGAAAGAAGGGGGAGACCAACAACTGAGAATGCAGACTTCAGAACGCAAACAGTGAAGAGACTCCAGAATACTTGGTCTCAAACTACAAACCCAGATATCAAGATATGAATAGAGAGAATAAATAAAAATGAAGAGAGACAAGAGAAAAGAATGAAGAAGTTGATAACTGAAATAACAGCAGTAAGGAAAATAAATAACAAACTGATAAGCAGGGAAAGCAAAATTAACAAAGCAGACGAAAGAATCTCAGAGCTTAAGGACCAAAATATGGAACTAACCCAAACTGTTAAAAACATAGAAAAGAAGCTTAAAAAGAGAGAACAAGACCTCCAAGAGTTGAGTGATTATATTAAGAAGCTGAACCTAAGACTAATTGGAATCCTTGAAGCAGATAGAGAGACAGAGACCACCCTGAAGCAAACATTCCATGAAATTATACAGGAAAACATCCCTCGTCTCATCAGTGATGCAACCATTCAAACAAAACAGACTCAGAGAACCCCTGAAAGACAACAAATGAGAAGACCAACTCCTAGACACATAGTAATTTGCTTACACAAAGTAGATATGAAAGAAAAAATCCTAAAGGCAGCAAGACAGAAAGTTCAGACTACCTACCAGGGAAGATCAATTAGAATAGCAGCAGACTTATCTACAGAAACACTGCAGGCTAGGAGAGCTTGGAGTCCAATCTTCAAAGTTCTCAAAGATAAACAATTGCAACCAAGAATTACCTACCCAGTTAAGCTAAGTTGCATCTGAGATGAAGAACTGAAATCCTTCTCAGACATTCAATCCCTAAGAGTTCACACCACCTCCAGACCAGTTCTACAAGAAACATGTTAAAAAGTATTAAACACAGAAGAAAGGGGGAAAAAAATAAAATAAATAACACCCCTCCCAATAACGCAGGAAAAAGATTGAAAACAAACATAAATCAACCCAAAAATCAAAAGAAAGAAAACAAACAAATAAACAAACAAGCAGCAGCAACAACAACAAACTCTCACATCTCAATAATTAGCTTGAATGTGAATGGACTAAATGCACCACTGAAAAGACATAGAAAGCAAATTGTATAAAATATCATAATGCAACAGTATGTTGTCTCCAAGAGACTCATCTCACCAGAAAGGACACCCATAGACTCAAAATAAGAGGATGGAAGACAAATTTTAGGCGAACAAAATACAAAAGAAAGCAGGAGTTGCAGTCTTAATATAAGACAAAATACCTTTTAAGCTATCAAAAATTTTAAAAGATACTGAAGGTCACTACAGAGTGATAAAAGGCTTAATCTATCAACAAGAAATGTCCATCCTAAACATATATGCACCCAACACAGGAGCACCAGCTTTCATAAAGTAGCTTCCAGGTAAACTAAAAAAAGACATTGACTCTAACACTATCATAGTGGGGACTTAAATACCCCACTACCAACCCTAGACAGATCATCAAGACAAAAATTCAACAAGGAGATTTGGAACCTCAATGTGACACTTGACCAGATGGACTTAATTGATGATTACAGAACACTTCACCCAACAACCACGGAATATGCATTCTAAGATTGACTCTAAGATCGACCAAATCCTTGGCCAGAAATCAAGTATAAACAAATTCCATATAAGATTGAAATACTGCCATGCACCTTCCAAGACCACAGTGGAATAAAAATAAATCTCAACACCAACAAAGTTCCCCGAAAACCCACAAAGACATGAACACTAAACAGCATGATTCTGAACAACTCCTGGGTCAACATAGAAATCAAAACAGAAATTAAAATATTCCTGGACACAAATGAAAACAAAGAAATATCTTACCCAAATCTCTGGGATGCCATGAAAGCAGTCCTAAGAGGGGAACTCATATCTCTGTGAACACACATGAAGAAAATGGAAAGATCACAATTTAACAGCCTAACAAATCACCTAAACAAACTGGAAAAGCAAGATCACCAAAATCTTAACTTTAGCAGAAGAATTCAGAACACCAAAATAAAAGCTCAAATTTGGGACATAGAAGACAAAAAGACAATACAAAAAAATCAATGAAACCAAAAGCTAGTTTTTTAAAAAGTATTAACAAGATTGATGGACCACTAGCTGGACGGACAAAGAAAAAGAGAGGGAATGCCCAAATAAACACAATCAGAAATGCCAAAGATCAAGTCCCAACTGACCCCAAAGAAATACAAAAAATTGTCAGAGATTACTATGTACACTTGTATGGACACAAACTTGAAAACCTAAATGAAGTGGAAGACTCTGATATAACACAACTTCCCCAGGTTGAAACTAGAAGAAATCGAGACCCTAAACAGACCAATAAGAACCCAGGAAATCAACTATGTCATAAGAACACTATCTACAAAAAAAAAAAGCCCTGGACCAGATGGCTTTCCAGCAGAATTCTATAAAACATACAAGGAGGAGCTGATACCAATCCTACTGAAAGTATTCCAGGCAACTGAGAAAGATGGAACTCTCCCCAAATCATTTTATGAAACTAACATCACATTGATACCCAAACTGGCAAAAGATCCAACAAAGAAAGAGAAACTACAGGCCAATATCCTTGAGGAACTTAGATGCTAAAATTCTCAACAAGATTCTAGCAAACTGGATCCGACAAAACATCTCAAAAATCATCCACTCAGCTTCATCTCAAAAATGGTGCTGAGAAAATGGGTTGACCACATGCAAAAGATTAAAACAAGACCCCTATCTATAACCATACATAAACATTAACCCTAAATGGATCAAAGACCTAACTGTAAAACCTCAAACTATAAGAACCTTAGAAAATTCAGGAGACACCCTTATGGAAATTGGAACTGGCAACCAATTCCTGAACAAAACCCCAAGTGCCCAACCATAGAGATAAGAAAGACAAGTGGGACCTCATCAAACTGAAAAGCTTCTGCAAAGCCAAAGAAACCATCAAGAGAGCAGGGAAACAGTCCACAGACTGGGAAAAAATATTTGCCAACTGTATATCTGACAAAGGCCTAACATCTAGGATCTACAAGGAATTCAAACATGCCGGGAAAAAAAAAAAAAAACAGCCCCATTACAAAAGGGGCAAAAGATATGAATAGACTCTTCTTGAAAGAACACATACAAGCAGCCAACAGCCTCACTAGTTACCAAAGAAATGCAAATTAAAATCACACTGAGATACGACCTAACTCCAATCAGGATGGCCATCATCAATAACTCAAAAATCAACACATGCTGGAGAGGATGCAGGGAAAAGGGAACACTTCTACACTGTTGGTGGGAGTATACACTAGTACAGCCTCTGTGGAAAACAACGTGGCAATTCCTAAACGATCTAAATTCAACCTTCCATACAACTCCACAATCCCTCCACTGGGAATATACCCGGAGGAACTCAAATTACTCCATAAAAAAGATACCTACACATGCATGTTTATTGCAGCGTTAGTCACAATAGCAAAAACATGGAACCAACTATGCTGCCCATCGAAAGAGGACTGGATGAAAAAAAATGTGGTATATATACACAATGGAATATTATGCAACCATTAAAAAGTACAAAATTATGAACTTTGCAGCAACTTGGATGAACTTAGAGTCTATAATACTGAGTGATGTCTCACAGAAACAAAGAACTGGGTGCCACATGTTCTCACTCATAAGCGGACCTTGAACGATTATCACAATACTACAAGAAGGGGATTGTCAGTAGTGGGACACTGCCAGGGGAAGGGGGGCACACCTAATCAACAAGAGTACCTGCGTAATGAACATTTGTATTCCTAGCCCTGAATTGTACCCCACATCTTTAAAATAAAACTTATTTAATAAAAAAGTACTGAATAATAAATAAATAGTGCTAAGGTGGTTGAGTAAAGGCATAAAAGAAAAATATAACAATCTAAAGTGTAACATAAAACAAAACAAAATTAATAGGCAGAGTGGAACATAGAACAAAAGCAGAATTCTTGGTATGATCAGGTCAGATTTGCCGACAAATGTAAATTATTTGAGCCTGTCCAAGGAGTAATGCAAAAACAAGCAATAAAGAAGATACTATCTGGTAGGGATTGAAAATAAAAGCATATTCTAGCAGACTGAGACAAAGCAAATATTGTTCTGTTTTGACTTGACCTCTTTTAAAAGAAGCATGAGAGGTGAGTCAGCAATTTGAACCAAACCCCTTTCCAAAAAGCAGCATTGGGTTGTTCTTTGTGTTCATAATTGAACTAAATAGACACAATTTGATTATCTAGTTTCTGAACTTAGAAAAAGATTATTACATTAATTGTTGGTGACAAACACTGTTCCTAGGAGACACTTAAACTCAGATATGAGGTCCATGCAAATTTGTATAAAATACTGTCAGTATAGATAAATGACTTTGGTAAAGTCTCCGGATACAAAATCAATGCACAAAAATCAATTGTACTTGTATACACCAACAATAGCAGACTAGAACCAAATAAAAAGCACAATCCCATTCACAATAGCCATACACAGAAATGAAAAACCTCAGCATCTATTCAACCAAAGAGTTGAAAAAGCTTTACAACGAGAACTATAAAACACTGCTCAAAGAAATCAAGGAAGACACAAATAATTGGAAGAACATCCTCTATGCTCATGGATTGTTAGAATCAATATTGTCGAGACGTCCATCACACCCAAGGCAATCTACAGATTCAACACATCATTTTTCACAGACCTAGAAAAGACAATACAGAAATTCATATGAAAGCAGAAAAGAGCCTGAATAGCTAAAACAATCCTCAGCAAAAGAGAACAAAGCAGGAACAAAAACAAAGCATCACACTTCTAGACTTCAAACTTTACTACAAGACTGCAGTAACCAAACCAGCATGGTACTGGTACAAAAATAGACACAAAGAACAATGGAACAGAGTAGAGCATCTGGAAATAAAGCCATGGACCCTCAACCAACTCATCTTTGATGAAACCAACAAAAGTAAACATTGGAGAAAGGAAACCATACTTAGCAAATGGTGCTGGGGAAACTGGCTAATCATATGCAGAATAATGAAATTGGACCTCTTCCTATCACCATATGTAAAAATTAACTCAAAATCCATCAAAGACTTAAACGTGAAACCTCAAACTATAAGAATGTTAGAAGAAAACTTAGAAAGCATCCTCCTGAACATTGGCCTACATAATGAATTCATGGCCAATTTCCCAAAAGCAAATGCAGCAAAATCTAAAATTGACAGTTGGGACCCTATCAAGCTAAAAAGTTTTGGCACAGCAAAAGAAACCATCAAGAGAATACAGAGACAACCCACAGAATGGGAAAAAATATTTGCAAACTACGCATTCGACAAAAACCGAACATCCAGGATCTATAAGGAACTCAAACAAATTGGCAGGAAAAAAAAAATAACTCCATTAAAAAGTAGGCAAAGAGCATGAAGAGACACTTCTCAAAGGAAGACATCCAAGCAGCCCACAAACATAAGAAAAAATGCTCTGCCCCACTGATCATCATCAGAGAAATGCAAATCAAAACTACAATAAGATACCATCTCACACCGGTCAGGATGGTTACCATTAGAAATACACAAAACAGCAGCCATAAAGAAGAACAAAATCACGAACTTCTCAGCAAATTGAATGGAATTAGAGACAATCATACTAAGTGATCTGACATGGAAACAAAGAACCGAATATCACGTGTTCTCACTCATAATTGGGACCGGAACATTACTCATAACAGCACAAGGGGTCAGCAGTCGTGGGACACTGTCAGGAGAGGATGGAAGAGGGCATGTAACAACATACAGAGTACCCGATCCTAAACCAGGGGAAGGGAGGACCAGTTGGAGGCCCAAACTTCACCTGCACATGCATCACTTATGTACTTCATCCTGACGTGTACCTCACATTTTTGAAATAAAAAAGGTCAAAAAATGACAGGTAGAGGAGAGGCTGCAGAGAAAAGAGACTGCTCATATACTGTGGATGGGAATGCAAGCTAGTTCAATCTTTGTGCAAAGCAGCATGGAGATGTCCTCAATGCAATTTACCATTGAGCTACCATTCGACCCAGCCTTTCCACTTCTGGGACTATACCCAGAGGAACATAAATTGTTCTACCAAAAGGACACCCGCACACATATGCTCATTGGAGCACTATTGACAATAGCAAAAATATGGAACCAACCCAGCTGCCCATCAAAAGTGGACTGGACAAAGAAAATGTGGTACATGCACACGATGGAATACTATGCAGCCATGAAGAAGAACAAAATCACACCCTTTGCAGCAACATCGATGCAGCTGGAGCCCACCGTTCTAAGTGAACTATTACAGAAACAAAAAACCGATTACCGCACGTTCTCACCAATAAGTGGGCTCCAAATATTGGGCACATAGGCACAAGGGCAGAACAACAAACACTGGGCACTGCTCTGGGGGCGCAGTAAAGGATACACGACCATTCATTGGGTACCATGTCCACTTCCAGGGAGGGAGAGGGCTCACTAGAAGCCCAAACCTTGCCTTCATGCAATATACCTCTGCAGCAAATCCTTATATGTATCCCATAACATATATATACCTATTTTTTATCTTATTATTTTAAATTTATTAGATTATTGCTGTTATTGATTCCGAGTAGCACTGGCTGATAAGAAATTCCTTGTGTGGCCGGCGTAGTAGCTCCCAGCACTTTGGGAGACAGAGGTGAGAGGATTGCCTGAGTTCAGGGGTTTGAGACCAGCCTGGGCAACTTGGCGAGACCTCATCTCTACAATAAATCAAAAAAATTAGCTGAGCATGGTGGTGCATGGCTGTAGTTCCAGCTACTTGGAGGACTGAGGCAGAAGGCTCACGAAAGAAAAAGAAAGAAAGAAAGAAAGGAAGGAAGGAAGGAAAGAAAGAAAAAGAAAGAAAAAGAAAAAGAAAGAAAGAAAGAAAGAAAGAAAGAAAGAAAGAAAGAAGGAAAGAAAGAAAGAAGGAAAGAAAGAAAGAAGGAAAGAAAAGAAAAGAAAGAAAGAGAAAGAAATCTTTGTCATTTGGGGAGACTATCTCTGTCCCTAGGATTATATCAAGATTCTGAGGATTACTTAAATGCTAGAAATTCAGGGAAGGAAAAGTGACTGATTATTGTTCAAGCATCCACGCTTGTATGCCTCTACACTCACATGTCTCAAGCCCTCAGTGCCATAATACCTCCTCAATGCTTTGTAACCAACTTCACTCTGCTAATTGCTTTTTGTTCAAGAGTTGGCCTACAACAAGGTAGTTCACCATAACTAGAAGTGAGACACAGCCCTACATAATTTTGTTTTTTCTTGGCCCTTGTCAGGGATCTGGGTAGGGGTATTAGAAAGCTGAAGTCAATCTATTGAATAATAGATGAATAATTATTAAATTCCTATAGACCAATGACCACATGAAATTCTGATGGAAGCTTTGAACTCATTAACAGAGTATCACTTTCATAAACACATTAGAACAAAAATTATATATAATATTTTAATTGAAAATTAACTTTTGACATAAATAGCATAAGCCATTTTTTACCAAGAAAATGGATCTTTCTAACTTTTATGCAAGTATTAAGATCCTTTCTTAAAGAAAAAAATTAATAAATGAGTACTATATTGCAGAAATAAAACAAAATTAAATAATTATTTTGATCAAAAATGCATCTTAGTGGCTGGACACGATGACTCATGTCTGTAATCCCAGCACTTTGCAAGTCTGAGATGAGAGGATCACTTGAGTTTGAGACCAGCCTGGGCAACAATTTTATTCTACAAAAAGTAAAAAAAATTAATCAGGTGTGGTGGCACACGCCTGTAGTCCCAGCTACTCAGGAAGCTGAGGCAGAAGGATTGTCTGAGCCCAGGAGGTCAAGGTTGCCGTGAGCTGTGTTCATGATATAGCACTCCAGGCTGGATGACAGAGCGAGTCTCCAATTCAAAAAAAAAAGGCATCTTAGGCTGGGCATGGTGGCTCACACCTATAATCCCAGCACTTTTGGAGGCCAAGGCAGGAGGATTGCTTGAGCCCAGGAGTTCAAGACCAACCTTTGCAACATGGTGAGACCTCGTCTCTACAAAAAATAAAAAATAAAAAAATTAGCCGGTCATGGTGGCGTGTGCCTGGAGTCCCAGCTCCCAGGAGGTTGAAGCTGCAGTAAGCCATGAGTGTGCCACTGCACTCTAGTCTGAGTGACAGAGTGAGAAGCCAACTCTAAAAAAGCATCTTTGTTTTGGTAGCAACAAGATCTCACTATATTGCCTAGGTGGGTCTCGAATTCCTGGGTTCAAGCAGTCCTCCTACCTCAGCCTCCCAAAGTGCTGGGAATACAGATATGAGCCATCACACCTGGCCTCAAAAATACATCTTAATGGTAAATTGCTGTATTTTAACTTAAATAAAGTTAAATCAAATTCCTACATCCTAGAAGCAAGGGTAAGCCAGAAGTAGACTGACAATCTCAGATTCAGCAGCTTACTTGTGAATCATCTAAATCACTGAAAATAGATTTAGGTAACTGAAGAATACTAGTGCCCTCCCCTGCCTACAAGAAGCGAAAGTAATTTTTCTCTGCAGAAATATAACAAGGCATCACATTATTTGTACAATGTTTCATACCCAGTTTCAAACTAAGCTGTGTTTCTCTCACCTGGCACATAAATACCAGATATCCATGCAGAGCTTTGCAGCAGGAGAAAGAAAGGCATTTATTTACAGGGTGCCAAGCACAGAGAATCAGGCAGCCGATGCTTAAGTACTAACCTCCCCAGTGGCTTGCCGATAAGAGTTTTTAAAGGCATGGGTAAATTTCAGGAAAGCAGAAATTATAGGCAAATGTGTTACACGTTGATTTTGACCTAAAAGGGCAGAATATCTCCAAGCGCAGGCCATAGGTAGATTCAAAGATTCTCTGGCTTGCAATTGGTTAAGGAAGAGAAGCCTCAAAAATGAAATGACCAAGA
>CAUYQG010148747.1:0-33050 GCA_963574415.1 Tarsius wallacei
TCTCCTAGGGTGACCGGAGGCTCAGTCTGGGATCGATGCAGTCAGGGGTGGAGCTGAGACCCGAGCCTTCCCACCCACGAGGGAGCAGCCTGGGATGCAGTAGCCGGCCCTGTGTGGGACCGGGGGTCCCTGAGCCTCGGAACAATGCATCCAGCTGTGGGCAAGGGGGTAGAGGAAGGAGGGCAAGAGTCTTTTTGGGGAACTGACATTCGGAGAATCTCACAGTTCCACCTGTGTCATAGCCATCTTGACCCGGAAGCCTCCATTCCAATTTAAATGTATTTTATTTCTTTGTCTTGACTAATTTCTCAGGCTAGAATTTCCAGTTCTTTGAAGTGACAAAAGTGGGCATCTTGCCATGGTTCTTCTTAGAAGAAAAGCTTTCAGACTTCCATCATGGAATACAATGCTTGTTGTGGGTTTCTCTTAAATGGCTTTTGTTAGGTTAAGATAGTTTCCTTGTAGTTCTAGTTTGTTGAGGACTTTTATCAGGTAAGGGTATTGAATTGCTTTTTCTGTATCAATTGCGATTACCATGTGGGGCTTTTTTCTCTCTTCATTCTGTCAATGTAGTTTATTGCATCGATTCATTTTTATGACCCATCCTTGCATTCCCCAATAAATCCCAGTTGCTCATTTTGAATAATCCTTTTAATATTCTGTTGAATTTGGTTTTGCTAGTACTTCATTGAGGACCTTACATTCATGATCATAAGGAATATTGTTCTGTAGTTTTCTTTCCTTTTAGTATCCTTGGCTTTGGTATCAAGACAACATTGCCCTCATGGAATTAGTTGGAGATTATTCCCTATTGTAAATATTCTAAATATTTTTCTAAATATTTAGAAAAAGTTTGAGATGGATTGGCATTAATTTTCTTTTTAATGTTTGATAAAACATTTTTATATGCTTTTTGTTCATTTATCCTTCATTTTCTGCATTACTCACTTTTCTTGTGATTAGCTTTTTTTGTAGTGAAATATTTAATTACTTTCTCATTTCTTTTTGTATATATTCTGCATGTAATTTCTATATGTTTATAATGAGAATTACATTTGGCATTCTAAAGTTATACTACTAATTTTATTTTAAGCCCACTTAACTTTAATGACATATAAAAATTCTATTCCTTTAGCAGCTCCATCATTACTTCTTTTGGTTGTTAATGTCACAAAAATCTTTATACTTTGTGTGCCCAAAAATGTATTATTTGAAAAAATATTAGTTTCTTAAATTATGAAGAAAACAAAATATGGTGTTACAAGTCAATATTGCAACAATACTACTTTTAAAACAAACAATTGCTTTCTAAAAAAGTATTAATATCTTAAATCATGTAGAAAACAAAAAAGTAGAGTTACAAACCATTGTTATAATAACACTAGCTTTTATAATTGCCAATATCCTTAAGCTAACTGAGACTTTTATTTCTACATAGTTTCAGGTAACTGTCTAGTGTCCTTTTATTTCACCTTGCAAAACTTTTCTTGAGCATGTCTTGCAAGGCATGACTAGTAGTAATAAAGCCAAAACTTTTGCTAGAATATCTTAATTTCTTCTATTCTAAACTTTTGCAGAACTTTGCTGCATGTATGACACTTGTTTATCAGGGTTTTTTTTGTTTTGTTTTAGCACTTTGAATTCTGATTTCCAAAGTTTTGGATGAGAAACCTGCTAATAATCTCATTGTAAATGACTTACATGAAGAATCATTTCTCTCTTGCTACTTTCAAACTTTTTTTTGTCTTTAAATGTTTGATTACAATATGTCTTGATGTGTATCTAATTTTATCTCACTTGGAGTTTGCTGAGCTTCTTGGATGTTTACACTCATGCCTTATATCAAATCTGAAAAGTTTACATCTATGATTTCTTCACATGCTCTCTCTGTCCTTTCTCTCTTCTATTTTTGGGACTCTCACAATGCATGTTGGTTCATTTGATGATGTCCACAGGTCCTACAGGCACTGTTTACTTTAAAAAACTTTTTTTCTTTTCCTCAGACGTAATATTTTCCATGATCTGTTCTTCAAGTTTGCTGATTCTTCCCTCTGCTAAAATTTGCCTTTGACACTCTCTAGTAGTTTTAATTATTGCACTTTTTAGCTTCAGTGTTTATGTTTGGTTTCCTTTTTTCCTTCATTTTTTTTTAACTTTTTTCATTTTTTTGATCAGCTTTAAGATAATTGTTTTAAAGTCTTTGTATAGTAGGTATGCCACCAAATCTTTTTCAGGGACCACTTCTTTGTTTGTTTGTTTTTTCCTTTGAATAGTCTATACTTTCCTATTTATTTGCATGTCCTGTGATTGTTTTTGTTGTTGAAAACTGAACATTTCATCCTAACAATGTGTTCAGATTCTCTGCCATCCCAGGGTCTCCTATTTTTGTTATTGTTTTTTGTTTAAAAAAAAAATTAGGCTGTCCCTGTACCCTGTACCACACAGGATCCGGAGGTATAAACTGAAAGCCTTTTCAGTTCATTTCTAAATTTATACCTTTCCCTAGGCATATGTGGGTCACTTTCTGCTTTTGTTTGTTTGTTCTTCTTACATGCAGTTGTTTTTGAATGTTCAACATTTTAACATCTGGTACACAAAAGGGGAAAAAGAGAAAAACTAGAGGAGGGCAAGAGGACATGAACACTTTAAATCCCCTGGATGTCACTTCAGCCAGAGAAGGAGGGGCTTACAACTAAAGGAGTTTAGGCTATGTCACTCCAAAATATGCCACTCTGGCATATTGACTATTCTTAGTTAAAGGCACTTAAAACATAGCAGGTGCAAAAAGATCACTCAGATTTTCATGCTGTGTATTTGAAAGGAGATGAAATTACTATGTGAAAGATGCCTTCCCTATACTAGAAAGAAAATAATATTCTTATCATCAAGGATGGCAAGTTGAGGCAGAGATAATTCTGTACAGATCCTATTAAAATATCATGCCTGGGCAACTTAGCGAGACCGCATCTCTACAATAAATCAAAAAATTAGCCGGGCATGGTAGTGCGCGCCTGTAGTTCCAGCTACTTGGAAGGCTGAGGCAGAAGGATCACCAAAGCCCAGCAGGTTGAGGCTGCGGTGGCCGGGAGCGTGCCACTGTCCTCCAATCTGGGAGACAGAGTGAGACTCCAACTCAAAAAAAAAAAAATTACTTATCTCTTAGCTTCCTTCCTAATTCTAATTTACTTTTTCAGAATTTACTACTCTTTATCCAATTCACTATATAAGTGTTCAACTCTAATTTCACCTTTAAGATTTCATTTCCTTAGGAACATTCCTGTGTCACATCAAACTTATATTAAGTAAAATTGTATGCTTCTCTCCTGTTCATATGTCTTATGTCAATTTAATTCTTGACCTAGTAGAAAAATCCTAAGAGAGCAAAGGTAAAATTTTGCCTTCCCTAAACAACAGTGAGGGGCGGTGCAACCTTAACTTGCCTCTTTGCCTGCACCTATGTGATTCAAAGCAGCAATTAGAGGTCAGAGCACAGATTTCAAATATTTGAAGAACAAGATGCTTTTTGCCCACCCTAGGTCCTTTAAGCTGAGTGTTTATAAGTTCCTCCAGGAATATATGCACAGCTGCCTAAGATGGGACTGATGGGGGAGATGGGAAGAGAAGCTGCTACTATCCTAAGAGCTGAAATCTATTGAAGGTCAATGGAATTTACCATCCAAGTCTTCCCCTAGAAGTTGCAAGATTTCAATAGAATTCAGTGTTCTGCGATTGTTATCATCCAGATTCTACAAGTGCAATTGCTATATAGATTGAAAGATAGATTCCTCATACTTTCTATGCTGTCATCCTCTCAGAATTTTCTCAACAATACATTTTCACAAAACCAAAATACTAAATATGTATGTGCCCCAGATTCCATGTTTTAGAAATAAAGGTGGTTAAGAATGTATGGAAAACTCTAATAGTAAAAGTACGTTAACTGTGTTCTAAAGTATCAATAATAACTAGCAACTGATAGGATAATAAGAGTAATAAAATGAACACACACTTTAATGACAAATGCATATTTTCCTGTTTTATGACTGTGAATAGCCCATAACACTTAAGAGTAACAACACCTTTTAAAGAAGTCTACACTTTCAATTACATTTTTTCATTGTTTTTTTAAAATCAGTATTTATGCTGATTTTAAATAATTGTTTATTTCTGAGAATTCTTTGAAGAATACATGAATTATTGATCACTTCAAGGTTTGAGACTCTACTGGCTCTAAGTTACAATATAAATGATTTTACAGAAGTTTTTTTTATAAGATTAGTAATTTATCAAAACATGTGCATCATTTGATTTAACTCTGCTTTATAAAATGTATCATTTTAATTTAATACACTCTGATCTAATCCATGAAATTAAGGAATCCTTGCTTTCCAGGAATGTGTAAACATTTTTTATACTGTTAGTAAAAGGAACTGTGATTGTTAACAATGTTGACCTAATAATAAATTATATATTTCTCCCTTTGGACACATGGGAGAATTGTATCTTCTCTCAGAGTAGGCAGATTGGCTTGATTTGACCAATGAAATACTAATAGTGTCATGTGTCGCTTGCAGTTAAAAACATTTAATTAGCATTGCAAACCATTTTAGTGATCACTTTTCCCCTATACAGATACCCATGAATGCCTGTTTCCTACATAAATATGAAGAACAGAGATCCTTACTGATCTTCATGGAGAGTGAAATGTTGCACAAAATAAAGCATTAATGTTATACCATTGAGATTGGAGGGTGTTAGTTACAGCAGCATAACAGAATTATCTTGGAAGATACTAGAGCCTAAAAAGGCAATACTGTTGACCCTTGGACAAGCAGGGGTTGGGGTGCTGACTCCACTCCCAGTCAAAAATTTGTATATAACTGTATAATATTTGACTTTTAAGTAAGAGTCTACTGTTTACTGGAAACCTTATCAATAACATGGCTAATTGACCAATATTCTGTGTGTTATATGTATTATATGCCATATTCTTAGAAGACAGTAACCTAGAGCAAACGAAATGTCATTCTAATAGGATAAAATCTCCTATAAGTTTTAAAATGTTGAAATCTGCACAAATTATCTTTTATTAAAAAATGAGATGTATATATCAATTTATTATTCCTTTTCTCTTTTTCATATGTATTATAGTATCATATATAGTTTGGTATCCTACTTTTTCAGTTAACTTCACATTGTAAAATATTTTATACCTATATTTCAAACTCCTTTTCTGGGAGTGATCCTCTCCTGGCTTTAGAAATAAAGCCTGATTCCTGTCTATTTCTCAAAAACATAAAGAGTAATCTTGATTCTCCATAGGTCTTTGGACCTGGTTTCAAACATTTAACTATATAAATTCTGGCTCCTAAAATCAAGAGTGCTATGAAAATAAGCCCCTTGGTTTACAAGTTCATACTTTGTGTTAGACAGGATAGAAGAGATGCAGAAAAGGCACCTTGAATCCTTGGCTTGGGTACCTCTACCACCATCTAGGGCTGCCAGATAAAATACAGGATGTTCACTGAAAGCAGAACTTTAAATAAGCAATAGATAATGTTTTGTCTGAGTATTTCCCATGCATTATTTGATACATACTTACACCAAAAAAATGCAATATTTATGTGAAACCCAAATTTATCTGCGTATCTTGTATTTTACTTGCTCAGTCTGGCTCCCCAATTGTATCAGGTGGAAACAGAGATGAGTCTCAATGTCTTGGTCATTATGTCCCTCTCTTTCCCACATCCAATTTTTCCACTTCCTTGTGGGACCTCAAATAGAGTTCAAAAGCCCTTGGTCCAGGTGAAAAACAATGATCTCCTGACCTAAGGTTGTTGGAAGGGGAATGGAAATGAAAGAAGCAGGTGAGATATATTTTGGATATAAAATGGAGATAGCAAGGACCCAAAGATGATTCAAACTTCTCGATTCTTGGCATATATGACAATAGTTGTGCCATCAGAAGAGACAAGAAAAATCAAGAGTTAGGAACAATTTGAAATGCCAGTAGGACGTCAAGTTGGAGATGATTAGCAGGCAGCTGCCCAACACTGTTCTTGCTTCCATGGTTTTGCTTCATAAGAAATTAGTGGTAGACCACTGAGTATGATGGACTCTAAACCCATCCAATTTGTTTCGAAGTCCATAATTTTATTCTTCTTTTTGTCTGCATGGTACTCCATCGTGTATATGTGCCATATTTTCTTAGTCCAGTCCACTCTCGATGGGCAGTGAGGCTGGTTCCCTGTTTTGGCTATGCTGAATAGTGCTGAAATAAACATGCATGTGACAGCAAAAAACAAGTTATTAAGACAATCATAAGAAAAAAAAGATTTACTGTTTATTACATGGAGGTGGATCATCACAAAGGTCTTCATTTTTTATCATCTTCACATTGAGTAGGCTGAAGAAGAAGAAGAAGCAACTTTGGGTATTGCTGCCTCAGAAGTGACAGAGATGGAAGCGGTAAAGAAGGTGAAAGGGGAGTCAGACACAATGGTGAAATTTTTTATTGACAAATATCTGCATAAAAGTTGGATCCATGCAATGCAAACTTTTGTTGATAAGGGTCAACTGTACTAATATGCTAACTGTGCTCTATCTGGTGAAACAATTTCTGAACCTTAAAACTGATTTTAAATATCACAAAGATTGTCATATATAATCAAGTGATACATTTTATTTGAATGGTTTCAACCTAGATATTTTTATTCTATATGTGACAGAGTATCAAATATTTAATTAAATATGAGAAAGTCACTGTATATTTTTACAATGTCTGATCTATGAGAAGTCTCTTTGAGAAGATCATACATACATATGATCCAACACAATCCACCAAAATTAGTCATACTTCTAAAAATCTTTAGCTAATATATTGTACCATATGTTCTATAAACATATTTCCTATGGCAAGAGATGATTTTTCCTATGGATAGACTTATATTTTGATTGGCTATAGAGGGTACCAACAAGTTTTCAGATTGCTTAAGTGTTAATAGTTCAAATAAAAACAGGTTCTAGAATTTTTCTTAAATGTAGGATGACGATTTACTATAAGTGATATATTGCCAAGTTATTCATGTTACATATGTACATTTAATAGTAGCTTTTTAAATCTCAAAATCACCTGTTTGAACGATAAATTATATGATCACTCACAAGTTTATCATAGGTAGTGAAATAAATACTGAGTCTTGTAAAGATGAATTAAAATTAGACATGTAGATCATACAATCTCTGTGAGGGTGGGGCATTAACACTTTATCACTAGCACCTGCTAAGGTATCTGGTACTTAATGTGCACTCAAAATATGTGTTTAATAAATTCTTGGATGATAAGGGCTAGGTGAGATGTCTAATTTACTAATGTCAGATTTAGGGTACAAAAAAGATGATAATAGACTGAAATCAGTTGACTGAGTTCAAAATCATATATAAATAGAAATCCTTAATTGGTTTTCAAAAATTGTCTTTTTAAAACATGACAGATCTTTTTATATGTAAAAACATATGGAAAATTCCAGGACTTCAAAAACATATGGATTTACTTATTCACTGGCTACTTCCAAAAATAAATAATTTTGAGGCAGTGAAAGAAAATTGGGTACTATAATTTGTTTTATAATTTGCATACTATTAAGTTATATTAATCAGGAAGGAAAAATCTTATTCCATTCTGCAATGAGTGTACCATGTCTGTTTTAGTGTTTAGCTTAGGGATTTAATGATTTAGAAGAAGAGAGCTTCTGAGATTGTAAGGGATATTTTTAAACTAGTTCAGCATTTGCTAAGGGAATTGAGACTATTTAGCATGGAGAAGAGAATACTTAACAAGTTATAATAATTGATGCAAATATTTGGAATGCTTTAATACATAAAAGAGTGCTCAGATTTCATCTATCTCCAGAGGGCAGAAATAAGACCAAACTAACTAATAAGTGAAAATTTTGTGGAGATAATTTTCAACTCTGTTAGAAGAATTTGCCAGAAATTAGTACTGTTAAGCACTATAATGAGTTTCTTGAGAAAGTACAGAATACCATATGGTAGAGATGTCCATCTTTCAGGAATAGAAGTTATTTCTCCCTAGGCAGAAGCAGTTGGACATTTAAGATCTTTAACAACCATTAGATATCATGTATTTTTTATGTCATTATATCATACTGAGAAATGTGGTTGCATGACTTATGGATGTACTGAAATGATTAAAACAAGAATTAAAATATGTAGGCTATTCAAAACCAGGGTACATTCAATTATATCAAGAAAATAACTATAACCATGACAGAATTGTCTATTCTCTAATCTTCAGCAGAATAGCTGGAATGCCAGAACCTCAATTATCTCTTTCTCTGGGAGACTCTTTGGGAGTGGTTTACAAGTTTTCTTTGAGTACCATTAAACACTCTGTCTCTTCTCATCTGTCACAATGATGACACAACAAAAATGTCACTTCTTCAAAACTAGTAAAGAACTAGGTGATTCTTTCATTATTTGTCTTGCTGCTTTTCCCACTATTTTGTGAAAATTTTATTTTTACCATTATGAAATATCAAGTTTGAAGGGTGACACCATTGTATTTACATGTTACTCTGAGGGGAAAGAGCATTCTTCCACATATTTCCTTTTTTAAAAAATGAAAAATGAATAGGCATAACAGTATCCTTGCCTTTATACATTTTTTAAAAATAAAATTCACAGTGTTTTATTTTCCAGTTTTTAATTTAACTTGCTCTTTCAGTTTCAGACATTCTTCTTTCATAATACAGAATTAACATGTTTCTTTCAAGGATGGTTTGCAAGGCAATAAGAATAACACTACATTTGGAAAAAGTATAAAAATTTCCATTTCCGGCCAGGCATGGCAGCTAATGCCCGTAATCCAGGACTTTGGGAGGCCAAGGAAGGAGAATTGCTGAGCCCAGGAGTTCTAGTCCAGCCTAGGCAACATAGCATGAACTTGTTTCTACAAAAAAATAAAAAATTAGCTGGGCATGAAAGTGCGTTTCTGTAGTTCCAGATACTTGGGAGGCTGAGGCTGAAGGTTCGCCTGAGCCCAGGAGGTCAAGACTGTGGTGAACCTTGATCATGCCACTGCACTGCCATGCATGAGCGACATGGTATTTCCTCCAACTCAAAATAAATAAAATAAAATAATAGAAATACAAATCTCTATTCCCAATGAATTTTTTTTTCCATCTGCACACTGCTCAAGGATAAGGAAGAAAATATTTTTTTTTCACTTGCTTTGACTTTTTATTCTAACTGTCCCAACTTGCCTTGTATTCTCCAGAAAATATTTTTAAATCTATTCTGTGAAGATTGCAGAAGATACATGTTGTCTTCTGGTCCAGCACTCCTCCTTCCTCTTCCCTAGTTCTGCTCATGCTCACTGACACATCTACCAAGTGATGGTGAGGGAATAGAAGAGTGGCAGTGGGATAGTAGCAACAATTGATCCAAGATGAGTCAGTCTCCTTGGAGACTAGTTTGTGATGAAAGGAAAGAGAAGAAAGAAATGCAGCAAGAGAGGCAAGAGGGGGGTTCAAATTCCTAGTTCTAGTTGTTCCTAAGACCTATTGACAGTCTTGTTACACATAATCTTAAATTCAGTGTTTCTAATTTCTAATTTCATGATAAAATTCTCTTTTATCAAAGCTAGCGTCAATAGAATCTCTGGTCACTAAACACCACCAGATTAATGACTAATATGAAAAAGTATGTACCTGGTTAGGTTAATTTCTGTGATCTCAAGTACTAATTAACCTTTAATTATGAGTTTGACTAAAATCCTTACTTGCATTTTGTTATAATTTGTTTTAATATTTTTCTTCTGGGACACATATTTTGAGCCCCAAATCAGGATTCCCACTTTCCTTCTAGCAGAAAGATTTAACACCAGCGCTACACAGGTTAAGAGGAGCCGTAGAACTAAGGCTGGGTCTCATTGTCTCCATAAGTAACTTTTAACACTCGTGCCTTGACCATTTTTAAACCTTAGAACTGGTGGGGTGTTGGAAAAAAGAAGTCAAAAGATCAACAATATTTCCAATGGCTCTTGGTATTATAATATCAGCACCAAAAGAGAAATCTGTATTGATGATGGCACTTACAAAGACTGGCATATTATAAGGTCCTGCTCATATACGTCAAAAGAGGAAACAGTATGAAAGCCACTGCATCTAAAGACCATCTTATTATTTGTAATTTTTGTCCAAAGTAGGCTGGAAGTACTTGGGAACTTAGGTACCCTCCAGGGACAACCTCAAACCAATAAATATCAAATGCAGGGATATAAATACCCCAACCTCCTTGCCCCTGATCAATAGCACTTGAAAGTATGTCTGTCTTCAATGGTTTCTAGAGCTCCTTTGCAGGTTTGAGCCAGAGTCATCTCCTTGCCTGACTTCCTTCTCTTTCCTACTCCATTCACCACTGGATTTCCATGGAATCACATCCTTATAAATCACTATCACACGTATCCTTTCTTCAAGGACTTCTTCTGGAAATCTTAAACTAACACATATACTACTGACTTGAGAAGTAATATTCCAAGCCTGGGATTTTTGTCCACATAAAAAGAACCTCACTCTAAAAAGGACCACACATTATTCAAATTTTAATACAGGAAAAAATTGCCCATTTTCTCTACAATCTTACCACCATGTTTATTCTAATTTAATAGTACAAATAATTTTCTCCTGAGTTCTTGACCAGTAGCCAGATATGGCTCATATTATCATTTAACACTACATATCATGTGGGTATTTTGCACACATGCACATATCACTTCCTATTTTATAGTGCACACTAACTATCCATTATAATAAACAATGATTAGTAAGTGTTTCTCAACCAGAAAAAAGGTACCAATGACATTATCTTTAGCAGTACAAAAGGCAGAGATTGTCTTATGAGTAAGAACATTCCCTCAACCTAGTCTTTCATAAAAAGTACTTACATACATTCATGATATAAAATTATAAAGCTGAGGTCAGAGATCAAGTCCATCTAAAACTGTAAAATTGTGATGAAAAGGACAATATAGTTGATTCTTTTATTCATTTCTTTATTTCTCCTTTTGTACAATTTGGAAATTTTTTTGGAATTTATATTTTAGATTTGTTAAAAAAATTCTTCTACCAAAAGAGAATTAGTGGATCGTGAAACTAAAATAGCTGCTTGTATTTATGACTTTAATAATACTCTACCAAAACCTAAATAAGATATTGTACAGAAGCTGTTGGAACTCACTTGGTTACCTTCTCTTTCCTCGGTCACTGCAAGGATCCCTCACCTGCTGTAAGTGTTCTAACAGCTAATGCCTTGCAGCTATTCTCTTCTCAAATTGCCCTTCCCCACACAGGAGCCACTGGCCTGGGCAGAATTGCCAGCGTTAGCAAATAAAAATGCAAGACATAATTAGATGTGAATTCCAGATATATAACATACACTTTTGTTAGTATAAATATGTTTCATGCAATATTTGTGACATACTTATACTATAAAATTATCCATTGTTTACCTAAAATTCAAATTTAACCTGAGGTCCTGTATTTTATCTGGCAGTCCTGTGCCTGAGAAGTTTTCTCCTTTTTCTCTTTTATTATCTCTTTCCTTTTTCATCCTTTCCCTCCAGCTAGACTAACAAACACTGGAGAACAAAAAACAAGCCCACTTGTCTTAGATGGGATCGTGCTTGAGAAATCCATGTAACCATGCTGAATAGTCTTTATTGAGACCTCCTTTTTGCTCAACTTTATTTCCCCATCTGTACTAGTTAAAGTTCTCCAGAGAAACAGAACCAATAGAATGCATGAAGATATATGAAAATTAAGTATATATATTTTAAATTATGTCTTTTATTAACTCAGTTTGTGCAATGAACCCTTGTTGCTTTTTTCTTTGAGTTGGAGGCTCACTCTGTTGCCTAGGCTGGAGTGCAGTGCCACGTTCATGGTTCCCAGCAGCCTCAACCTGCTGGTCTCGGGAAATCCTTCCACTGCAGCTTTCCAAGTAGCTTGAACTACAGGTGTGCGCCACCACACCCGGCTAACTTTTTTATTTATTGTAGAGACGAAGTCTGGCCAAGTTGCCCAGACTGATCTCAAACCCTTGAGTTCAGGTAATGCTCTCATCTTCGCCTCCCAGGGTGCCAGGATTAGAGACGTGAGCCCCTGGGCCCGGAAAATATATTTCTTATGAGAGATTGACTCACACTATTATGGAGACTGAGAAATCCTATGATCTGCTTTCCTTAATTTATTTCCCCTGAGAGTATGCCACAATAATTAATGTACTTTTACAAGAATCCAAATCTCAGGGTCTACGTTTAGAAAGTCAAACCTAAGCAGCTGATACCAGAAGTAGTCCTAGGAAGTTAACTCAATGGAAAGTATTCTGGAGATGAAATGTAAACCGAACAGAAAACGAGAATAACATCTCTACTGGTAGGTAGAGTATTGATTGACTCTGGCATGCTATAGGATTGTAATTGCTGACTTTCACTTTTAGTGAAGGGATATCGGGGAAGGAAAAGGAAAGAGGTGGAAAGAGATGGAAAGATATGTACTAGCTAGTACAATGTCTAACACTTAAAATATGCTAGTAAATGTACTAAGAAAACTGTGGTATTATGTTACTAATAATAAGTGTCATTGATGCATTGAAAAATTAAAAAAACACTTAATTCCATTTTTAATCTGTAATTTAGGTTTGTTAATCATGATTTTAAATAAAAATGTAACAATCAGGGGGCCTTTTTACCAGTATATAAAGGGGGAATTCATCTTATGTAGCCAGAAGATATACAGAGCTGAAAACAAGGCATATGAACGCGTTGTAAAAGTGGCAAGCTTTAAATAGGCTGAGTTCACAGTCTAGCAAATCTATGCCAAAATCAGGGCATTATTTGGGAAGTTATGAAACCCTGAAATTTGAGATGAGACTGTCTTGGGATCCTTGATTCTAAAGATTCCCTGGAATATTCTAGGCCAGCAAAAGGGCTCATTCTTCCTTGTTAGGAAATAGATGCCCAGTCCTACCTTGCTTGAAGGCTAAGCACAGGCTTCAATTGTGGCAGGTGTCTGCCCTTCTCAAGTTCAAAAGCAAGACCATGCCATCTTCAACAGAGAAATGCATTCTTCTTGAAAAACATATCTTGTCCTGCTAGCGACCCTTGCTAAAAAATGAACCTAATAGATGTTCAGAAGGCTCAAGTCTTCCCCAGTGGAAAATATTTATCCCTTACCAGTTTCTAGAACTGAGCCGATACTCCAAACACAAGCTCATTGACTAAATGAAAAGGACTACAATATTATGGCAAGCGTATATGTTGGTGATTTCTCCAATCCTTCCCCAAGCAAACCTATAGTCACATGTATGGTGTCTCTCTATAAGGGAAAGATGAATATCTAGATTTTTCAAGGAATATTGGGCATGAGATCTGCATTAATGTTAATGTAGAGATTCAAAGAATCTTCATAATAACCCTGTTAGTGTCCTTTATTAGCTAGAGAGCAGATAACAAAGAATGGCTTGTATATATATCATAGTTTGTACACTGAAGCAAGGTAAAAAACTACAGACCCCCACAGTTGTCATTTTTCCAACACAAAATAGGAAAGTTGAACAGACAATCTTAGTAGTTGACAGATCACCTACATCTGTTCCTTGGCCTATAGAATAATAACTATGGTAGTAGCAAAGGACAAATAGAAATCCCTGAAGCTGATTTATATGTGTATATATGTGTATGTGTGTATATACACACAAGTAATAAGTAATATCTTCTATGAACAGGAGAGATCACTGCCATCTTAAAAGACTTAAAGATTCAAATAATATAGTACTTATCATATCCCTATTTAACTAATCTTAATTCAGCAGTTTAGCTTGACAAAATGGTCTGTGATTCCAGAAGTGGTATCTGCTTCATAGTAGGTTAAGACAACCTCTGGTATGCAGTATAGAACTCTTGACAAGGAGAATGTACTCTTTTCAATTGCCATCAGGAAGGAGAATAGGAGTTATATTCACCTGGATAAGCAGCCCTGTCATAGTTCAGCCCAATAACAACGGGACAAACTATACATTCTGGATATATTATATTTATTTACTATGTTGATGACAGTATAATACTCATAACTAATAATAAAAAATTGCTAAGTACTCTGAATGCTTTGGTAAGATACATGTGCTCTAGTGAGAAGGAGAAAAACCTTCAGAAGTCAGAGACCTGTTATACTGGAAAATATTTTGAATTCTCAGAGTTTAAAGTGTATTGAGGTATCCACTCCAAAATACCTTATAACTCCAACTTTCTACCAGGAAAAAAGCATGACCAAGAAGCCTTTTTTTTTTAGGGCTAGAAACAGCATACTCTTCACTTGGGGTTACTTCTTGGACCCATTTACCAGGTAACCTGAAAGTCTGCTAAGGTTGGGTGTTCCCACAGGCAAAACAAAAAATGACTCTGCTGCAGGTTCAATATGCAGTATAAAAAGACCTGTTATCATTTAGATCATACAATTTAGCAGATCCTGTGCTAACAGAGTTATCCATATTTAGTAAAAATGGTTGAGCATCTGGCAAAGAACAATAGCAGTGGCACAACACAGACCACTAAGACTCTGGAGCAAGGCCATGACATCTTCAGCAGATAACAGTACACAATTGGAAAAACAGATTTTGAGCTTCTACAGGGTCCTTCTAGAAACAGGATCTCTGATCATGGTACTTCAAGTGCCCATGTAGCCATAATGACTCAAACTTAGCTGTCATGCCCTTCGAATAATAAGTTTGGCCAGCTTCATTGGTAAACAATTATAAAATGGAAGTATTACTTCTTGAATTATGCCTAAGGGCAAAACGAAGATATAAAAAGCAAAACAAGCTACATAAGCAATTGGTCTAAAGCCCCATGTTATTTATCACTTTTGTATCTCTAATTCAACCCATGTCAATGTTATGTAGGTGGCCACTTATGGTAAGCAGATGGAAGAGAAAAAACCCTGCTTGATCGCTCATCGGTGGTATCAGCTTGTCAATGTGCTGAAGTAAAATATAGATTCCTACTACACAACATTTCAGATGATCCTGAAAGAGAATGGCGAGGGGAACATCTTTCAATGGGTCAAGCTTTGAGCAGTGCATTTGATCATTCTCTTAGCCTAAAAAGAAGAGTGGTCCATAGCAAGGATATGCATAAACTCATTGGCAGTAGGAACACATTAGCTACATAGTTAAGAGCTTCATATCAGTCAGGATTAAAATGTAGGAGAAAGAACATGTACCAGCAATTTGTACAGAAAATTTTTAATAAAAATATTTGCTTGTAATGGACTAACTACTAAGGAGTACAATCAAACTCTATAGAATAGAGGATTCAAAGATACAAAAAGCAGCCATATCTCTAGGATTGGGTTAGAGCATCCAAACATAGAACCAACTTGGAAGGGTTAGGGTTAGGTTTAGGATTGGAAGAATACTCTACAGAGAGGCTAGGATTTAGACTTCATTGCAAAGGATGTGACTGAGACTATTACATGGGGCAGAAATTCTCTGAGGTGCCATAAAAGAAACTGTCCAATGGAGAGCCAATGAAACTCAATTGAAAATTGGTTAATACACCAGGCTGTTGCTGAAATTTGCTAGCAAGGTGCTCTCAGGAACGCTGGCAGGACTTTCTAGGAATCTACCCTCGAGACTGCTAATAATGCAGGCTGGAAAGCTGTCTATAACTGGCAACATTCAGTGAGTGAGTATCATTGGGAAGGAATTACTGGGTTTCTTACGTGCTGCTGGCCATTATGAGGCACAGTGTCAAAAAAGGAAGAGAGAACACCAGAACCAGGAGACGAAAATCCTTCCTCCTAACATGTCTCTGAAATGTTCTTCACTGTCAGAGACTAATATTTTGCCTGTTAACAAAGGAGAAGTATTTACAGTGTCCAGGTTGAGTATCACAAAGAAAGATAAAGATGGGTGTATTTTAAGCTATGATGTAATAAATTGATAACTGAAAAAGATCTAGAAGGAGCAAAATTGGAAGGTTGGAAACAAAGATGTCTGGGGGAAAGTTACATGTTGTTTTAACTATGAAAGGAGGCACAAAGTGTGAGGATCTTTTAAATCAGAGATGAATGCTTGCCAGAGAACTGCCACTGGAGAAGGTGCACAAGACAATCAACTCGTCAAAATGGCATGCCAGCTCCTGTACTTAGACACCATAGTGCTTGTGCAGTGGTTCATGGGTGAAGCAGTCATAGAGACTGGGAAGTCGACTATCTATAAGGCCAATTGCATGGACACTCTTACCAATGCAGATCAATCAACGGCCACTGATAAATGTGCAACCATTCAATAACAAAGACCAATGTTGAGTCCTTGATATGAAACCATTGCTTCAGGACACAAACCAGTCATTTGATGGCATGTGGATTACATCAGATAATTTCATCTCCTAAGCAAGATTTGACACAAATTCCAGATATGGGTTTTTTTTTCTTTTTTATTTATTATATGGAATTCCATAATAATATCACCTTAGAACTAGAGACCTACTTTATGGAAAATAAATGGGGAAAGAGGAACATGATTATGGGACGAACTGATTTTAACATATACTGTACCATTCAGAAACTGCTGGCTTCACAGGACATTGGAAAGGACTCTTAAATGTGTCAATTGGAAAAGACTGAGGTACCATTATACATGATGTGGTATACATTGTAAGCCAATGGCCATCATATAGCATTGAGTCTCTGACAGTTAAATACATAGGTCCAGGAACCAAGGGTTCAAAGTTGATATAGTCCCAGTCACCATCGCTCCCTGTGTACCACTCAGGGACAGTGCATTCTTGCTGATATTTTAGACACTGAGACAACCGGTCTTAATCTAAGATATGTTGATGTTTTACTAGGAGCATAGTAAGTGTTTCACTGATATATAGTTATGATTGCTGTTTATATGAGTTCCTCATGTCATTAGACCAGCAAACTACTAGGGGCAATTGACCAAACATTTAAGAGAATGTACAATCACTGCTATATAATGGAGAAAGCAAGGGATATAGTCAGCACTCTGGTGATCCACTGGGGCATCTATCTGTGCTTGCATGACTTTTGAACAATCTATTTGTTTTGAGATGAGTGTTGACTTCCAGAAGAGTTGCAAAGATAGTATGGAAAGTTTCTGTATCCATTTCACATTAACTTCCTCTAATATTACCATCTTACATACATGATACAATTATCAAAACTAAGTAATTAACATAGGTACAGTATTATCAACTGAATTGAAAATTTAAATTGAATTTTACTACATTTTCCACGGATTTTTACTAGTTTGTCCCTTTTCTGCTTCAGGATCCAATACAAGACCCCACATTGCATTTAATCTTGATAGTTCCTTATTCTTCTCCTTTCTGTGACAGTTCTTCATTGCTTCAATGATCTTGACACTTTTGAAGAGTAGTGGTCAGGTATTTTGTAGAGTGTCTCTCGTTTGGAGTTATCTGATAATCTGATTGAGTTTGTGGATTTGGGAGAAGAATACCATAGAGGTGATGTGACCTCACTGTAACATGTTAGGGAGCACATGATATCCATTGTCTTATCACTGGTGCCATAAATTTGATCATTTGTTTCAAATGATGTCCCACCATGAGGCAGAATTCTCTACTGCAAAATTATTTTTTTAATGTTTCCAGATTATTCATTAGACATGCATTACTAGGTTTTGTCCATGCTCAAGAGGAGGAGAATTAAGCTCCATTTCCTGGAGAGATAAGAATTGAGAATTGGTGAACATATGTTAAAACCACCATGGTAATTAATGAATAGTTAGAGGGGGTAAATTTGAGGCAATATAAATATTGTTTTTCCTTTAATTTTCACTCACTAGTTGTAATTTTCATCATTTCATTTTGCCTGCAGCAATTATGCTGTGGTGTTCTTTTATGGTGATCTTCTATTTTTCTTATAACTTCTTTTATTTATTGGAATGACTCTTCAAGTAAGAATTGCCCTATCCCCCATTTATTTTTTATTTTCTCATTTTTAATATCAGTATAGGCTCATTTATATCTGATATTTGGATTATAATGTGCCCTTATCATTCTTTATTTTATTGTTCCTGCTTTGGTCAATGGGAGCTTTTACATGCCAGCTCCTGTATCCTTCTACCTTTATTTTAACTTTTTTAAACTTTATTACATTCTGTCAGTCCTTTTTTTAACTGTGAATGACAACAACAGCAACCACAGCCTCATGAAGTCATGGGAAATAGTAGATCAAATCCCTTAGTCACCCCACTCATCAAGCCATTCAAAGGAAGTGCCTGTTTGGCAGTAGAGAAATCTAGTAGCGTTGGTGGAGTGAGGTGAAGCCTCAGGACTAACCGCAGACCAACAGGGACCAACTGGTGACTGTTTTGATGCTATAAACCTTCTTATAAATGTTCCATAGAACTGTGAACAAGTAGAATGACTGGATAAAGTAAATTTAATTTGAAAAGAAAGTGAATCTGAGTCATGCAAGGGGTAGTATTTATGGATGCTGGTATTGCACAATTCAGGCCTCTTCACTGCCACCCTGCTGCCACCTTCTCCCTGACTTCACCAGCTGCATTGAGTTTTGGTTCCTGATGGTCCACAAATACACTCTACTCTGGAGTATTCTCTCAGTTGAATGATAACTTCCTCATCCAGAGGCTAGATAGCTGCTCACCAACCGGCAACCAGTGACAAAATGACATGGGAATACAAACCACTGGCCTTCATGCCTCATGGTGGTACAAGAATCAGTGGTCTAATTTGTGTCCCAAATTTCTCTGGACAATAAGGCTAAGCTATGCTTCAGCTGAGAACACGCCCTTGTTTATTTTTTTCCTCCTGCCCTATTTTGTTTTCTCTCACTTCTCTTCTCCTAAGATCATGCTTTAATAAAGTACCTTAATAAGAATTTTTGCCTTAAATCTAAGGAACTGACCAAAAATAGAAAGAACAGCAATGCCTGTATAGTGAATATTCTGTCTTAAAATCTTAAATATTAAACATAGTTCTGGCAAAGGCCATCCTTATTTAAATTCACCCTTTCTCCTTTTTCTTCATCTAATCTATGTACCTATCCTCTTTGTCTTACCTTCATAGGTCTGTTAGTCCTTGTCGCTTCTCTTTATCCCTACCAAAATTGATTCATATGTTTCACCAAGTGGACCAAATACCTAAAGTCTATCTTTCTATTCCTTTATGTCTAAAGCTTTACTCACAGAATTATTCCCTCCATAAAAATAACCATCAAATAATCTTATTATTCTTCATTGCATGACTATGGTGAGATCAAATCATTGATTGAATGCTTCCAAGAGCCAGTATTCTAGATGTTTCACCTAAACTATAACATTTAATTAGCATACAGTCATATTAACCCTATCTTTGTACAGTTAGTTAGTGTTCCTGAAGTTTCTAGAGAGTTTGCACAACTCTTCAATGTAAGACATGAGTTCATGTTCAGTTCTATTGAACCTAAGGTCATTTTTTGTTTCTCATACGGTGCCCATACATTATTTAATTCGGCATATGAAAGCACACATAATCCAATATTTATCATACTACATAGCCCCTTCAATTGCCACTTTCCATCTGTGTTTTCAAAACTCTCATATGCCAGGTTTTTTGCACTTGGTGTTTTCAATTCTTCATCTAATTATTGAGAGTCACTGCTGCTGCTTCTGAGAAACCTGCCTCCTTTAAGATGGTCTCAGGCAGGTGTAGCTGCTCCATATTCTATACTCTACAAATCTTTCATCCATGATTTTCTTATAATATTTACTATTTTGATTATAATTTATTTTTTTTGTTTATGTTTATCCTCCAAACTTTAAGCATATTAAGACAACCACAAGCCTAGTGTAGTAGCTTAAGCCTGTAATCCCAGCACTTTGGGAGGCAGAGGCGAGAGGATTGTCTGAGCTCAGTAGTTTGAGGCCAGCCTGAGCAACATGGTGAAACCTCATCTCTACGATAAATCAAAAAAATTAGCTGGATGTGGTGGCATATACCCATGGTTCCAGCTACTTGGAAGGCTGAGGCGGAAGGATCGCCTGAGCCCAGTAGGTTGAGGCTGTGGTGGCTGTGAGCATGCCTCTGCACTCCAGCCTGGATGACAGAGTGAGACACCAACTCAAAAAATAATAATAAAAAAATCATTTTCATGAAAAATGTTGTTTATGTACATTTGTATTTTTCACTTCTAAAATGAGTAAATAATATACATATATTTAATTTCTCAGTTTTAATTCCAACTAACAAAAGCATTTTCAGAACATCAACAATTCAGACCACAGAAAGGCTCCTGAGAACAAAAAGTTAAGAACTGCTTACTGGTTTAGGTCAGCACCAAATTTTTAAACAGGTAATAATAGTGAAAAAGAGAATAAGCAGTCTAATTCCTAGTACAATAATACTTTTTTATGTAAAATTATATCACTCAATATGTATGCATATATATACCAATTACAGCCTGAAGTGTTTCAGTAACTTTAATTTTAATCTAACACTTGAAACTAAAAAGGATGTAACATTTATGATCATATCTTAGATATACCATTATATTAGTAGAGATATAAAATATTATTGGAAAAATAGAAGTTCCTTTCTTGTTAAAGAAAGCTGCATTTTAATTTTCTTTAAAAATCCTTTTATTTTGAAATATTTATATGATATTTGAAGAATAACAGGATTATACATTACCATCCATTGTAGTTTTAAAATTAAAAAAATTTTATTGAGTTTGGCTTTTTTTTTTCAGTTGAATATATGTAAAAAAATTTATCAGTCATTATTGGTTGTTAGAGTATATACAATATCTATAATATAGCTTCATAAAGAATTTTGGAATAAAAAATCAAAGAGATATAATTACACTTTCAGCAATATTCATATAATCAGCATTATTTTATACACCCAAAATTCTAACCCAAAGTTTGTTTATAGCATCTGTGGGAATGCATTGCTCTGCATTTAAAATCAAACTATAAACTTATCAAGAAGTAACAAGCAACAACTTATGGCTACTTTTACTTTAAATTTATCTTCCTTTTTATTAGAGAATAAAATAACTTGAATAATCACAATGCAGGATAAACAAATGCTAGACTTCTCTCCCTCTCTATTATTTGGGTTGGTTTTGTTTTTAAAAGATATTCTTTGCTTGAACCACAGGAAGTGAGAACATGGTAAATGAACTAATTAGGAAAAAGTTTTGCTACTGACACAGTCACCCAAAAATGAGAATAATTTATTGCCTAATTCTTATCAGATTGTTAAGTGTTTTAAAGTTTTAAAACACTTAAATATGAATACTGGAAATTGTAGTTAATGTAACATAGTAATAAGAAGTATGTGTAAATAAGTTTAATGGTGATAATAGGTTTAACTAAACAGTAATGATTGAATCCTGCCCCAAATAAGCAAACCAGCCACCCAGAGCCCCTCGAGGGGTTTATGCACAGAGGATCAAGACTAAAATAGCATTTTATTATTTTATTGCGCTTAGTCCAAAATTTCATTTAGATTTTGGACAAGTTGTACTGGACTCCATTTAAAAGACTATTTTGAAATAATTAGGGTTGTAATTACTGCTCTATTTCTCTAGAACTTTCAAAACCAGTGTGCACATTTGCCTCTCACTAGTCTGATGAGAGGAATATTGGACACTAGCCTTGCATCAGGTAGGGGGCAAGGTAAGAGGAATGAGGAGGTAGGGAAAAAAGACTAAAAGAGATAATTTGGCTCAGTACCCTCATTCAAATGTTTATCATAGTCCAGGCTAGAAACCTAAATCCAGTGCCAAATTGACAAGAAAAGGCAGAAGGGATAAGCAGCATCCTATTTCTATAGTCTTTTCAGAGGGAAGAGATTTAGAGCGCTATCACAACTAATCATATAAATGACTACCTCACATTAGAGTTTAGCACCTTTTATGTGGTTTCTGCATCTTTACATTTCTTTGATTCTGCTGAATCCTTGATCTCAAATTCCAGCCTCCTGAACTGAGACAATATATTACTGTTGTTTAAAGCTATGCAATTTCTGGCACTTTGTTACAGAAGCCCTAACAAACTAATACAAATACTTTTAAACTTGTTGATTGGCTTATTTGTTTGGTTTTTTAAATCATCCAATGAACACTCACGAAAATATCAACCATTTTATTCAAATAGGTGAGATTATGCTACAGAAACTATACAACATCAAAATATTAAATATTTTAATAACAAAGTTTAATTCTTGTTTATACTACTTGTCTGTTGAAGATTATCTAGAATTGATCTATCTCACCTGTTTCCATTCAGTGACACAGAAGGTAGCTATCTATAATGTGAACAGTTTGCTGTAACAAACCATGCACTGACTCTGGAAGTGACACATAACTTACCAGCATCCAGTGACTATCACATGGCCTCATTTAGTTTTAAGTGTCAGAAAAAAATTCTACCATATGTTCAAAAGGAGAAGAACCAAAACACATATGGACAATTGAATAATTGACAAGCCACCCCAAATCTAATATATAACTAAGAGCATATATCACCACAACCTTGCTTTAAAACATTGCCATTGCCCCCAGTAGTTCTCTTTATCACATTAGCAGTTAATCCCATCTTCCACCTTCCCTTTCTTGGCTAAAGTGACTATGATTTGCTTTCCTTGTCTGTAAGATTATCTTTTTTGGGCATTACACATAAATGAGGGCCTACAAAATGTAGGATAGCTTAAAATAACTTTATACCTTTTAACATAAATTTTAAAATGTTTATACAGTTTGCTGTAATTTCCACCTCTCATCTGTTGTGCTATTGTTAGCATAAATTTTATTTCTATAGTTGTTATAAACCTTAACCTATATTTAAATTTTCCTTTTTTGCTTTTAAGACTCAATGGTCTTTTAAAGATTTTTTTAGCATGGGAAAACCAAGCCTTTTGTCAAAAATGTCTAAAAAGTTATTATGATTCGAAATAACATATACAACTCAATTTTAAAAGTGGATAAAAGACTTGAGCAAAGAATTAAAAAAGGAGAAATCACTAAAACACTTTACAGAATAAGAGAATACCAATGGCTAATAAGCACATAAGATGCTAACAATCATTAAAAGGGCAATTTAAATTAAAATAAAAATGATTACTGTTTTAAAAGAGGTGACAAATCTAAGTGTTGGCAAGGATGTAGAGAAACTGAAACTCTATTTTGTAACTGGTGGGAATATCTTATAAAGTTGTATGTATCTACCGCACTTCCTAACAATTCTACAATTCTATATCTAAACATTTATTCTTCCCCATAAAAATATATGTATACACACAGACACACACAAACCCTTGAATACGAATGTTCACAGTTACTTTTTGTTTTAATGGCCAATAATTTTTAAATAACCTTAATTATATCAATAGGTAAGCAAACAACAAATTGTGGCATATACATATAAGGATTACATCTTACCAATACAAAGAAATAAATTATTGATATATATAACAATGTGGATAAATCTTTAAAAGATTATAATGCACTAAAGAAGCCAGACAAAAAAGATCATATACTATGTGGATTCATTTTTAAAAGATCCTAATATAGACAAAACAAATCTTAAGTGAAATAAATCAGCTCAGTAGCTGCCTAGGGTGATGAAATGTTCTACATTTTGATTGCATGATGGTTATATGGTTAAATATATTTGTCAAAACTCATTGTTCTATATGAGTTCATGTGAATGCCTTTCATTATACATAAAATATACTTCTATAAAATTGATCTGAAAATGTCTTTTGTCCATAAATCACTCTGTGTAATCTAGTAACAGCTAATAAGGAATATTTACAATCCTCATCTTCAATGGCAATTATATCTCTGTATATCTCACTTTTCCCTTAATCTGTGACTATTTTGACTTATAACATTCAATCTGTCTTTGAAATAGGAACTTCTCTTTCTTTTCAGTTTAACTTGCACCTTTTAGAAAGGCAGTGTGAGAGAACTTTGTAATGATGGGACACAATGGAGGGACCTAAAAAACCCAGAATTATATTTTGGAGGGCGGGCCCCCTGCAGTACAGGCTTCCCCCCTAGGTAAGTGTTCGAGGAACCCATCCGCATCGGTGGACCAACTAGCGTTGTTGGGAGATGCTGCGTTCAGCTTCAGTGAATTTTTTTTGGAGATTCTTTCAGTGTGTTTGCCCATTTTGTGATGGATGATTTATGAGTGCAACTGCCCACACCGCGCTGAGTGTTCAGCAGGATTTTTGACCGATGGCATGACCCGTGCCCCACCCTCCTATTCACCGGATCTCACCCCACACGACTTTTTACTGTTTCCCCAGATGAAAGAAGTCCTCAAAGGGAAACGGTTTGCTGCTGTGGAAGAGGTCAAACTACCAAACAAAAAACGGTAGAAGCACTAAAAGGCATCCAAATGGACGAGTTGAAAAACTGAGCAATGAAAAAAAGCGTCTCTATAAGTGTATTGCATCAAACAGAATACTTTGAAAGTGACCAAAGTTTAAAAATGTAAGAATAAATACACAATTTTTCACAAAGAAATTCCAGATATTATATGGTCCTTAAAATAATGAAATCCTGTCATCTGTGGCAACACGGATGGAACTGGAGGTCATTACCTTAAATGAAATAAGCCAAACACAGAAGGACAAATACAGCATGTTCTCATTCATGTGAGAGTCACTTATATGTGGAAGCTAAAAAAAATTGACCAGGTGCAGTGGCTCGTGTCTGTAATCCCAGCACTTTGGGAGGCCAAGGTGAGAGGACTGTCTGAGCCCAGGGGTTCAAGACCAGCCCGGGCAACTTGGCGAGACCTCGTCTCTACAATAAATCAAGAAAAATTAGCCAGGTGTGGTGGCGCGTGCTTGGAGTTCCAGTTACTTGGAAGTCTGAGGTGGAAGGATCGCCTGAGCCCAGCAGGTCAAGGCTACAGCGGCCATGAGCGTGCCACTGCACTGCAGCCTGGGCGACAGAGTGAGACTCCAACTCAAAACAAAAACTGATCTCATGGAGGTAGAGAATAAAATGATGAAGGCTGAGAAGGGTGTGGGGAGGAATGAAGAGAGGTGAGTTAACGGGTACAGACATGCAGTTAGAGAGCAGGACAAGTTCTAATGTTCCATAGCACGCCAGGGTGACCATAGGTAACAACAGTGTATTGTATATTTCTAACTAGCTAGAAGAAAGGACTTGAAATGTTTCCAACACTTAGAAATTGTAAATACCCAAGGTGATGAATAGCCCAAGTACCCTGACTTAACCATTGTGCATCCTATACATGTAACAAAATATCCCATGCACTCCATAAATATGTACAAATATTATGTCAATTAAAAAATAAACTCAATGGGCCAGCAGGATGGCTCATGTCTGTAATCCTAGCACTTTGAGAGGCTGAGGCAGGAGGTTTGCTTGAGCCCAGGATTCAAGACCAGACTGGGCAACATAGCAAGACCTTGTCTCTATAAAAATAATTTTTTTTTGAGTTGGGGTCTCACTCTGTCACCCGGGTTGAGGTGCAGTGGCACGCTCACGGCCACTGCAGCCTCAACCAACCCTTCTACCTCAGCCTTCCAAGTAGCTGGAACTACAGGCACGTGCCACCAAGCCCAGGTAATTTTTTGATTTATTGTAGAGATGAGGTCTCACCAAGTTGCCCAGGCTGGGATTACAGGCTTGAGACACCGTGCCTGACAAAAAAAACTTAAAAAAAAAAATTAGCCAGGCATAGTGGCATGCACCTGTGTAGCCCCAGCTACTTGGGAGGCTGAGGTGAGAGGATAACTTGAGCCCAGGATGTCAAGGCTGTGATGAGCTATGAGTGTGCCACTGCACTCTAGCCTGGGCAACAGCGTGAGACTCCAACTCGAAAGAAAGAAAAGAAAGAAAGAAAGAAAGAGAGAGAGAAAGAAGGGAGGGAGGGAGGGAAGGAGGAAGGGTATGCAATTTAAAATTTTATTTATTTATCTATTTATTTATCTGTTTGTTTATTTTTGAGTTAGAGTCTTACTCTGTCACCCAGGCTGGAGCGTAGTGGCATGCTCATGGCCACCGCAGCCTTGGCCTGCTGGGCTCAGGTGATCCTTCCACCTCAGCCTTCCAAGTAGCTGGAATTACAGGCACACACCACCACACCTGGCTAAGTTTTTGAATTATTATAAAGAAGAAGTCACGCCAATTTGCCTAGACTGGTCTCGAACCCATGGGCTCAGGCAATCCTCTCACCTCGGTCTCCCACAGTGCTGAGATTATAGGTGTAAGCCACTGCGCCCGGCCCTATTTATTTATTTAAAACAATTTTTTTTGAGTTGGAGTCTCACTCTGTCACTCACTCCAGGCTGGAGTACAGTGGCATACTCATGGTCACCGCAGCCTCCACCTGCTAGGCTCAGGGGATCTTGCCGCCTCAGCCTTCCAAGTAGCTGGAACTACAGACGTGCGCCACCATGCTCACCTAATTTTTTTATTTATTGTAGAGATGATGTCTTGCCAAGTTGCCCAGGCTGGTCTCGAACTCCTGAGTTCAGGCAGTCCTCCCACCTCTGTCTCCCAAAGTGTTGGGATTACAGGCATGACCCACTGCACCCGGCAATTTAAAATTTTCTCACTGGTAGTAATCCCTGGTTTTCTCACCCGGGATTTACCTGGATCCCGTTTGGGACCAGAGAATGCCTGCCCTGGCATTGTCGTTAGATCCTGAGCTTTACTTCCGTCTGGGTTCCCTGCTGCAGCCCCAGTCCCTGGCACACCACCTGTTTTGTCTTAGGAGACCCGTTCTATTTCTCCAATGAATGAATGAGTGGACACATTCCAGCCCCAGAGCTTTAGGATAAGCTGAATCTGGTTGGCTTATTCCTGGAGTGGCTGAAAGAAAGTAGAATGAAAGAGTGTGAATCAAGGCAGAGGAAAGAGCCGATACCAGAGGAGTGTCAAGTGTGCTGTGTTTTGATTTTTGTTTTTCTGAGGGATTTTTTTGAGGTCAAAAATAAGAGATAAGGGGAAAATTCAGGCAGGAAAGGTCAGGAACGTCTCAGGAACTTGGGGTGTGAATAGGCAAGTGAAATGATCCCTAGGTTCAGAGCAGAGCAAGGGTCCCAAATGTCATTCTTGCTGGTGCTGGTCATGTGACACATGGGCGGGTCATTCAGCTCCAAGGTCAGGTGTGACGTCTGTGGACCCTCATTTGAAATCAAACTCCTAAAAGCCGGGCTCGGTGGCTCAGCCTGTAATCCCGCGCCTTGGGAAGCTGAGGTGAGTGGATTGCCTGAGCCCGCGGGTTCGAGACCCGCCTGGGCAACTTGGCGAGACCTCATCTCTACAGTAAATCAAAAAATCAGCCGGGCGTGGTAGCGCGCGCCTGTAGTTCCAGCTACTTGGAAGGCGGAGGCGGAAGGATCGCCGGAGCCCAGCAGGTCCAGGCTGCGGTGGCCGGGAGCGGCCACTGCACTCCAGTCTGAGCAACAGAGTGAGACTCCAACCCCCCCCCCAAAAAAAGAAATCAAACTCCTGGGATCTCTCGAAAATTGCAAAACAATGAGACAACACAAATCTTTACAATGAGTTATACTGTAGTTAAGGAAACCTCAGGTCAAGGTCACATTCCCCAAAGCATATTTTTAATTTTTTCTTAATAACTTACATGGGGGGATTAATAGGGTTTTGTGGGGGGAAAAAGGTGAATACAACAAATGCTAAGCTGATTTCTTTATGATAATTCTCAGAGCTTTTAATATTATCATATATGTAACTTCTAAATCTCCAGGAGAAAGAGCATGTGTGTGTGTGTGTGTATGTGTGTGTGTGTGTGTGTGTGAGAAAGGTGGGGGGCAGACAGAAAAAGAGATAGAGAGGAGAGAGAGGGACACACAGAGAGAGAGAGAAATGGAGGAGAGAGAGAGAAAGAGAGAGGAGAGAGAGAGAGAGAGATCTTAAGAGAATTCTGCAGAATTTTTTGGGGGGAGGAATACTGATTTATTGAGTAATTCCATCTTCCTTTTATACAATCTTTTTTTTTTTTTTTTTGAGTCTCACCCTCTCACCCTCTCACTCAAACTGGAGTACAGTGGCAAGATCCCAGCTCACCACAGCCCTCGATCTCCTGAGCTCAAATGATCCTTCCACCTCAGCCTCCCAAGTAGCTGGAACTACAGGTGCATGCCACAACATGCTGGTCTTGAACTCCTGGGCTCAAGCAATTCTCCCGCCTTGGCCTCCCAAAGTGTTGGGACTGCAGACATAAGCCACTGTACCTAGTCTGTACACTCTATTGCTAAAAAAATTTCCCATAAATGTCTACACCTATCTCTTCAAAGGTCTTATTTTCTTTTTGTGTGGCATGGCAAAAGCAAAATGACAGTTTAAAGACCTAAAATACATTTTTTTTTAAAAAAGGGTATATGTTTTTCTCTTAAATTCTGTGTGTAAGCCAGGCACAGTGAGTGGATCATGCCTGTAATCCTACCACTTCGGGAGTTGGAGACAAGAGGATTGCCTGAGCCCAGGGGTTCAAGACCAGCCTGGGCAACTTGACAAGACCTCGTCTCTACAGTAAATCAAAAAGTAACTAGGTGTGGTGGCGCGTACCTGTGGTTTTAGCTACTTGGAAGGCTGAGGCAGAAGGATCACCTGAGCCCAGAAGGTCGAGGCTGTAGTAGCCATGAGCGAGAGTGAGACTCCTACTCAAAAATAAATTTTTAAAAAATAGTGTTTCAGCCGGGCTCGGTGGCTCAGCCTGTAATCCCTCGCTTGGGGAGGCTGAGGTGAGTGGATTGCCTGAGCCCGCAGGTTCGAGACCCGCCTGGGCAACTTGGCGAGACCTCATCTCCACAATAAATCAAAAATTAGCCGGGCGTGGTAGCGCGTGCCTGTAGTTCCTTCCAGCTACTTGGAAGGCGGAGGCGGAAGGATCGCCGGAGCCCAGCAGGTCGAGGCTGCGGTGGCCGGGAGCGGCCGCTGCACTCCAGTCTGGGCAAGAGTGAGACTCCAACTCAAAAAAAAAAAAAAATAGTGTTTCAGTGACCATCACAGAAAAAATGTAAGAAAGTTGCTTTCTGAAAGAATATGAAGTTGGAAAAACAATCTTACCAAAATATAACTCTTAAAAATACATTGAAATAAAAGTTAACCACAAAAACAGAGATATAATATGATATCACCATCGTATATTGGAAAAGTAGATTGACTCATGATTTTCAATTTCCTAAGAGACTGTTTGATAATTTGCTGAAGGATTTGATTTGATTTTTCCAGTGGCCCTCAAGGTGGCAATGTCTGCTTACAAAAGTCTTGATTCTGACTACGTGGTCTGCGGGAGTTTTTTCAGGCTTTTTTTCATTAAAAAAAGATTGTGCCCTGGGTGGGCAGTGTCACTCGTGATTCCCAGAGGCTTATCTGCTTGAAATTTACCTCATCTGTTTCCTTGCAATAACACTTTTTTTCATAGTTAATGAATGTAAAATGTTTTCTGAGAGGAATCTACAAATGTTGGAATTTTTTTCCATCTTAAGAAGTCAAGAAATTGTAGATTATTCTTTTTTTTCGATTTTTTTCTTTATTTAACAGCTTTAGGGGGTACTGATAGTTTTGTATAACATGGCTGTTTTGTATAGTGACAAAGAAGTCTACCCACCACCCCCACCTGTGCATGTTGTACTGGACAGGTGATTTTTGGTCCCTCCACCTTTTCCCCCTCCCACTTCTACGTGATCAATTTGTTTATCCTTCATTTTACCCACAATATTTTGTCTCAGAGTCCTCACCTTTCTATAGGAGATTTGAGACACACACAACTGACAGCATTGGCCTTGGGCCTTGGGCCATCGTCACTTGTCTTTTAAGAGGTGTCCTGCAGTTGGAAGCTAAGTTTTTCATTCCTATTGGTACAATATTTATGGATTTTAAAAAATGACTACGCCAGGCCCAAGTAAGAAATACATCTTTGTCACTGAAGTGCCTTCTTACCTGACCACCATCCACTTGCTCCTGTGCTCTGACAGGTGTGCCTCCTTGCTGTAGCAAGGAGTACAGAAGCCAAGGCTGAGGCTGCCCTCAGGGACAGCTGGAGGCTGCCATGGAGATAAGAGCACAGCGAAATTGCAGGCTGAGCTACCCCCACAGTGCAGAGACTCGGGGCTGGCCTCAAAGCAGGACAAGAAAGCAGGGGAACCTGAGTGCCAAGAGCGGCTCTCACACCTGATGAGGGGAGGGTTCACCCACAAAGAACTGCCCAGAGAGTTCCTTTTCATTTTCTCTCTTTTTAGAGACAGAGTCTTGCTCTGTCACCCAGGCTGGAATACAGTGGTGTGATCATAAGTTAAGGTAAATTGCAGACCATCAAACCAGGTTGTCTCCATCTCTCAGATACAAAATGCTTTCTGTAATTCCAGTAACTGCCAACATTGGATTTATCTAGATTGTGCCTTGACTGTTTGGTGTGTTCAGGTTGTGGCCACACACTGTAGCCTTGAACTCCGGGGCTCACGTGATCCTCCTGCCTCAGCCTCCCGAGTAGCTGGCTCTATAGGCGTATGCTACCAAGCCTGCCTCATTTTTTGATATTTTGTAGAGACAAGGTCTTACCATGTTGCCCAGGCTGTTCTCAAACTCCTAGGCTAAGCAATACTCCTGCCTCAGCCTCCCTAAATTCTGAGATTGCAGATGTGAGCCACCGTACCCGGCTACAAGCAGATTTTTTAAAAACTCTCTGTCATTTCAGCAGTAGACAAGGGCATTTTAAAGTGGTTTTCAGCCTCTCAGAAGTGATATGGTGTCAAATCAAAAGAAAACTGGACAGCTGTATTGTGTCTCATTCTGCCCACCTCAAACACTGCTCAGAGTGTAATTTCCAAATGTCAGCAGTCAGTAGACCTTTCTTAGACTGTGGCCACAGCCTGAACATACCAGGCAGTCAAGACACAATCTAGGTAAATACAATAGTTACCAGAATTGCAGAAAACATTTTGTATCTGAGAGATGGAGACAGCCTGGTTTGATGGTCTGATATTTACCTTAGCTGCTAGGACATGGTTTCAGCTAGTAGCCATCTGGGGATGGCTACCAGGCAAGTCCATTTTGTTGCTTTGTGGCAACCTCCATAACTCATAGAACTGGAGTGTCACTGAAGACTTTTGAGTCGATGAGCAAATAAAATCAGAGTTGGAGTCTAAGAATGTTATTATTGTTATTATTATTGAGTCAGAGTCTCTCACTCTGTCACCCATTCTGGAGTACAGTGGCATGATCATGGCTCACCACAGCCTTGACCTTCTGGGCTCAGGTGATCCTTCCACCTCAGCCTCTCGAGTAGCTGGGACTACAGGCATGTACCACTGTGCCTGGCTAATTTTTAACAAAATTTTTTGTAGAGATGAGGTCTTGCTATGTTGCCCAGGCTGGTCTTGAACTCAAGCGATCCTTTCACCTTGGCCTCCCAAAGTGCTGGGATGACAGGCATGAGCCACGACACTGGCTTACCCTAGCAGATTATTAAGTGAATGGGAAAGGAATAGAACGGAGATGACATCAGTGAGCAGACATTGCCATGGTCCCTGTCAGGGGTAATGACAAGTGAGATACACAGTGAGAATGGAAAGGTTACAGACGGAGGTCTCCGAAGGACTCCAGAGTAGATTGTTTTCAGAGGAGACCGTGGGAGGATGATCCAAGTAGGAATCTGCCAGTTTCATCTTTTCAGAGTTTCTTTTTGTGGGGAGCCACTCCTTTGCTACTCCGTGTGATTTTGATGAGGCTGCCAGTTGCAGGACTCTGGCCCTCTGGCCCTGAGGAGAGAGTGTGTGTGTGTGTGTGTGTGTGTGTGTGCGTGTGTGTGTGAGAGAGAGAGAGAGAGAGGCACAGCACCTCGTTCTCCAGCACAGTGGTGGATCCAGGGATGGCGAAGTGCCCTGATCTAGGCCAGTCAGTGCCCTTTGGGGGGACTTTTCCACTTTAAGTTGGAGGAGAAGGGGTACTTTTGGAAGTATGCGAATGGCAGTTGCCACTTTTCCACAGCATTAAGAATGTCTGTCTGGAGCAGGAAAGAACAAAGCCAGGATAGCCAAGTGGGGAGAGGGTGCTGAGGAGGACCAGCTTTGGGCCTTGAGTCTAGTGAAACCGGAAGCAAGTTCAATGTCTGGCCTTCCCAGTTAGGCGATCCAATACCTTTCCTTTTATAGTTAAGCTAGTTTGAGTTGACTGTCACTTCCAGTCAAAACAAGTCTGGACTAAACAAACAAAAAAAGTAGCATATTCTTAGAAATAGGCTTAACAAACTTTGAGTCCATAGTTAGTTCACTGGAATGAATGACTAAGCAGATTGGTATCTCATAAGTGATTACTAGGCAAGGCACAGTGGCACACACCTGTAATTCCAGCACTTTGAGAGGCAGAGGCAAGGGTATCGCCTGAGTCCAGGAATTCGAGACCAGCCTAGACAATTTGGTGAGCCCTCATCTCTACAATAAATCAGAAAATTTTCCAGGCAAGGTGGTATGTGCCTATAGGTCCAGCTACTTGGAAGACTGAGGTGGAAGGATCACCTAAGCCCAGCAGGTCGAGGCCATGACAGCCATGAGCATGCCACTGCACTCCAGCCTAGGCCACAGAGTGAGACTCTGATTCAAAAAACAAAAACAAAACAAAACAAAACCCAATAAATATTTATTAGCAAACTATGGATGAGCCAAAGGTGTTTAACAGAATGTTGGGGAAACTAGTTTTTCTCATTTTTGTTCTTTGCTTTCCGTCTTGTACGGGTAATTTTTGTTTTTGAAATTCTGAAAGGAAGAGAAACAGTGAGGTGAGTCAGTCAAGGGAGAGCGAGTGGATTGAAGGCAATGAAAGGAGGTCAGCCGGGCTCGGTGGCTCAGCCTGTAATCCCGCGCCTTTGGGAGGCTGAGGTGAGTGGATTGCCTGAGCCCGCGGGTTCGAGACCCGCCTGGGCAAGCGAGACCTCATCTCTACAATAAATCAAAAAATCAGCCG
>CAUYQG010148753.1:0-14376 GCA_963574415.1 Tarsius wallacei
TGGGCAACAGAGTGAGACTCCAACTCAGAAAGAAAAAAAAGAAAGAAATCAGTAAGACTTACTGACTAAAAAGATTTAGAGGAGGATTCAAAGTGACTTTTAGAGTTCAAGAATGGAAAATTGGGGAAATTATTTAATCATTCATTGACTATTTTTTCCCCACTTTATTTATTTATTTATTTATTTTGAGTTGGAGTCTCACTCTGTCGCCCAGACTGGAGTGCAGCGACCGCTCCCGGCCACCGCAGCCTCAACCTGCTGGGCTCCGGCAACCCTTCCGCCTCAGCCTTCCGAGTAGTGGGAATTACAGGCGTGCGCTACCATGCCCAGCTAATTTTTTATTTATTGTAGAGATGAGGTCTCACCAAGTTGTCCAGGCGGGTCTCAAACCCACGGGCTCAGACAATCCACTCACCTCAGCCTCCCAAGGTGCGGGATTACAGGTTGAGCCACCGAGCCTGGTTTTTTTCCCCACTTTAAAAAAATTTTTTATTATAAAGATGTGGGGTACATTTCAGGGTTAGGTATATAAACATTGATAATGCAGGTACCCTTATTGATGCGGTATGCCCCTCCCTCCCCTAGCAGTTTCCCTCAACTGCCAATCCCACCCCTCCTCCCCTGACAGATTCCCACTACTGTCAATTGCTTTCTTTTTTTTAATTTTTATTTTCTTTGAGTTGGAGTCTCACTCTGTTGCCCAGACTGGAGTGCAGTGGCCGCTCCTGGCCACTGCAGCCTCAACCTGCTGGGCTCCGCGATCCTTCCGCCTCAGCCTTCCAAGTAACTGGAACTACAGGCGCGTCCTACCACACCCGGCTAATTTTTGATTTATTGTAAAGATGAGGTCTCGTCAAGTTGCCTGGGCGGGTCTCGAACCGCGGGCTCAGGCAGTCCACTCACCTCAGCCTCCCAAAGCGCGGGATTACAGGCTGAGCCACCGAGTCCGGCCAATCGCTTTTTAAAATATCATTGACTATTAAGCACACATTATGGCCAGGACCTATGCTGGGTGTTAGGATAGAAAAACCCACACAACATAAAGCTTACAGTCTAGCAGGGGAGAACGTCTTGTGAATGCAAAGGTGTGATATTGTCATAGGAACTGTGATAGAAGTCTGGGCAAGCGCAGTGGGAGTCCAGAGAAGGGAACAGAATGAGATTTAACCTGCAGAGGCACCAGAAGCGACTGCTAAGAACAGCAAGATTCCATGGAACCAGAGATATACATTTTGGAGACATTTACATCCTGAATTAAGGATACGTGAAATAAAGCATACAATGGTACTCTGTAAACTATGACGTTAAAATGCTAGCTATTTTTACTTTACACCAGAGACTTGTGAATAAATGAACGATTGGGAGAAACATAGACAAAGAGGAGTAGGAAGATTAAGATTGAGACTTAGGGGCAAAAAAAAAACCATAGCTGGGTACAGTGGCTCATGCCCGTAATCCCAGCATTTTGGGAGAAAGAGGCGAGAGGATTGCTTGAGTTCAGGGGCATGATATCAGCTTGTGCATCTTGGCGAGGCCTCATCTCTACAATAAATCAAAAAATTAGCCGGACATGGTGGCTCATGCCTGTAGTTCAGCTATTTGGGAGGCTGAGGCAGAAGGATCACCTGAGCCCAGCAGGTCGAGGTTGTGATGACCCTGAACACACTACTACACTCCAGCTTGGACAAGAGAGTGAGACTCTGACTCAAAAAAACAAAACAAAACATAATTTTCCCTGACCATAGGCCTAGGAAAAAGGAGAATCCATTAGGGAAGAAAGAAAAAAGAGCTATTAGAAATACAAGCAGAGTCCAGGAGCGGTGGCTCACACCTGTAATCTTAGCACTTTGGGAGGCCAAGGTGAGAGAATTGTCTGAGCCCAGGATTTTAAGACCAGCTGGGCAACATGGCGAGACCTCGTCTCTACAATAAATCAAAAAGTTAGCCAGGTGTGGTAGTTCCAGCTACTTAGAAGGCTGAGGTGGAAGGATTACCTGAGCCCAGCAGGTCAAGGCTGCAGTAGCCATGAGCATGCCACTGCATTCCAACCTGGATGATAGAGTGAGAGTCCGATTAAAAAAAAAAATAGGGCCGGGCTTGGTGGCTCAGCCTGTAATCCCAACACTTTGGGAGGCTGAGGCGAGTGGATTGCCTGAGCCCGTGGGTTCGAGACTCACCCTGGCAACTTGGCAAAACCTCGTCTCTACAATAAATCAAAAATTAGCCGGGCATGGTAGCACGCGCCTGTAGTTCCAGGTACTTGGAAGGCTGAGGAGGAAGGATTGCTGGAGCCCAGCAAGTCGAGGCTGCGATGGCCAGGAGCATGCCACAGCACTCCAGTCTGGGCGACAGAGTGAGACTCCAACTCAAAAATAAAAAATAAAAAAGAGCCGGATGCAGTGGCTCATGCCTGTAATCCCAGCACTTTGGGAGACAGAAGCGAGAGGATTGCCTGAGTCCAGGAGTTTGAGACCCGCCTGGGCAACTTGGTGAGACCTCATCTCCACAATAAGCAAAAATTAGCTGAGCATGGTGGCACGTACCTGTGGTTCCAGCTCCTCGGAAGGCTGAGGTGGAAGGATCACCTGAGCCCAGCAGGTCAAGAGATACAAGTGGAAAACCAAAAATGCATAATATGCATAATATCATAGAGGTTAGGGAGAAAAAAGAGTTTCAAAGAAGAGGAAGTGGTTGTTAGGAGGTCAAAAGCAGTAGGGGGTTGATTGAGAGAAATGTAAAAAGAAAACCCATTGAATCCAATAGACCACAGGAGATCAATGGTGATTTTAAAGAAAGAAGATTAAAACCAGATTACAAGGCTCAAAGGAAAGGAACCTTTCTTGTTCAAAGGCGTGCTTGTGCCAGAATCTGGAGGGTGCGAACAGGACAGAACAGGCCCAGACTAGACATGTGGCTCAAACGGACACCTGAGTGAGGCTGGCCAGATATCCAATGCAAATGCGGCAGGTAGCAGCTGATGAGAAGTCAGAAAGGAGTCAGGAATCAGACTAGAAGACTAGTGAGAATCCTGCCAGCAAAGGATAAGAAGCTATGAAAGACAGCAGCTAAAAGGGAAATAGAAACGTATCCAGATGACACCATGGAACCTGCAGTGCTAACAGAATGCCTGGCACAAAGTAGGTACCCATTAAATATTTAATGGATGAATGGTTGTACTCATGCACAAATAATAGCATATGATGCCACATGCAAAGAGCATGGGTTTGAAATCAGATTGTAACTTGTATCCCAGCCTATTGATTTATTTCATAAACATTGATTATATGTGCCTGGCGCGCATAAGACTGCAAGGATCTCAAAATAAAAGATGCGGCCCTTGGCTTCATCAACTCACAGTTGGCTGACAGAATCGGAAAGAAATGGACAATTGTTCTGCAGCATGATAAATACTGTGACAAATTTGTGTGCAGAGGTGTAGCTCTGACCCACAGGCTCCCAGCAGGGAAGGGCCAAGAGGAGAAGGAGGACCAGGGAAGGAGGTTTTGGAAGAGGGGGTGTGTGAGGCAGTACCAACCAGACGGAACAACAAGGGCAGATGTTCAGAGGTGAGTGAGCACAGCTTGTTCAGGGAACTCCAAATGCTTGAGCACATCAAGAGCCAAAGTGTGATGTGCTAGGTCAGGGGAGGGATGTGGGGACAGAATAGATGAAGCCAGAGGGATTAAATAGGAGTCGGATCACAAAGGACTGCATGTGACATGCTAAAGAGATTGGATTTTATCCTGAAGGTGATGAAAAGCGAATGAAGAATTTTAAGCAGGGGAGAGACATGATCACATTTGCATTTTAGAAATAGCAACAGCATGGAGGATGGGTTGGAAGGAGTTTAGGCTGGGAGAGGGAGAAGATTCAATAGGTTACTGCAGCAATAGGTGGGAAAAGATGGGGGCCGGGACTCAGCGGAGAGGTGATGGAGAGGTCAGAGGGTAGGAACGATGGGTCATGGCCTCTGGTCCTTTTTAGGGAGCGAGGGAGAGAAGGGAGGCTAGGCTACTTTATAGTTTCTGGCTTGGCATCTGGGAGAGGGTCCCTTCTTCTAGAAAGTATGCTGATGAGCACGTATTGATGTCCTTCCATGTTTACATTTATTATTTTTCTTAATCTTCACAACAAATCGGCATAATGGATTTTGTTAGTCCTCTTTTCCAGATAGGAAAACTGAAATTCAGAGAATTTAGCCTACCAAGTCATGACCAACACAGGTACTTTTCAGACCCTGGCCTGGGAGAGGCATGTGGAAAGAGGGTGAGGATGCCAGTTAACCCGAAATCCTGTTCACCGTGGATGCCAGGGGCCACCTGCAGCCGAGTCCAGTCTCCAGTTTCCTTTATGGGGGAGAACCTGAACCAGGAGAACCATTTCTGTACCTAGAAGAACAAGCTCAGAGAGTTCTGTTCTCAAGGTAATCTTACCTCCAAGAACTTCAAGGTGAACTTCTCCAAGAACAAGGCTCAGGGTGATCCCTGGACCCCAGGTAAAGGGGCAGCCCTGGACCAGAACATCTTTCTCTGCTTAGCCTCTCCCTGAGCATTCGGAGGTGATCTAGGAAGAGGAAGCATGCTCCCCTTCCCGGGTCTGAGATTGGCCCAGCCTGATGATATCTGATTCCCAGGGCCCGGTGGAGCTGGGTTTCAGTCATGTCTAACAATTAGAGAAGTGGTAACAAAAAAAAAAAATGAATTCAGCTGGCAAGAGCCAGAGCCAGCATTAGAACCTAAGTGTGTATGACTTAGGCTTTATAGTTTGTAGGTTCATGTTCTTCCCACTTTCTCCTGTTGGGACAGTTACCAAGTTAGGGGATACAGAAGAAGTGAGTTTGACAATGAGCTCCATTTTTAAACATTGAACTTAAGATGCCTGTGTGACATCCAAGTGAAGGCATCCAATAAACTTTTGGATACGTTGGTCCTTGTACAAGTTATTTGACCTCTCTGCACCTCAGTTTTCTCATCTGTAAAATGGTGATATAACCCACCTTAAAGGGTTAACACAAATTAGGATTTTTATACAGTACTGTGCTTATATTGGGCACTCAAGAATAAATGAGTCGGAGGATCTCTTGAGCCTGGAAGTTCAAAGCTGCAGTGAGCTACAATCACACCACTGCATATCGGCCTAGGGGACAGAGTGAGACCCTGTCTCAAAAAAAGGAAGGAAAGAAGGAAGGAAGGAAGCAGAAATGAATGAAAAAATTAATATCTATAATATTATACCTAATCTTGACCACAAAATTTGGAGTTTGATTAGATATTTCCTTTTGAGATCTAGGAGTTCTAACCAGGCGTGATAGCACACACCTGTAGTTCCGGCTACTTGGAAGGCTGAGGCAGAAGGATCGTTGGAGCCCAGCAGGTCAATGCTGGGGTTGCCGTGAGCATGCCACTGCACTCCAGCCTGGGCAAGGATGAGACTCCAACAACAACAAAAAATGATCTAGGAGTTCAGGCCAGGCTCGGTGACTCAGCCTGTAATCCTAGCACTTTGGGAGGCCGAGTGTGTGGATTGCCAGAGCCCGCAGGTTTGAGACCACCTGGCCAACTTGGCGAGACCTCGTCTCTACAATACATCAAATATTAGCCGGGTGCGGTAGGTGCGCCTGTAGTTCTGGCTACTTGGAAGGCTGAGGCGGAAGGATCACCTGAGCCCAACAGGTCGACGCTGGGGTGGCCGTGAGCATGCTACCGCACTCCAGCCAGGGCGATGGAGTGAGACTCCAACTCAAAAAAAAAAAAAAGATCTAGAAGTTCGATTTATTTATGCAGTCTCCATATTTAGACTCCATATTTAAATTTCTCTGTGATAGGAACTCTCTCTTTTGTCCCTCTTCATGGTGCCTTATCACAGAGTGGACACTTGAGAACTGGTTGCTAGGGCAAACTGTCAACTGTGGGAGTGGACTGGACCCAAGCATGGAGGACCCTCATCCTCCTCCTGTCATCTCCCTCCCAGTAGGTGGTACCACCATCCACTCGATCACTCATGCTAGAAATCTGGAGTTATCTTCTATTTCTCTTCCTCTTTCTCAATCCAGACATTTTGACAGTCACCAAATTCCAATATTTCATTTGCCATGCTTTTCTCAGAACCTTCTTCTTCCCACATCCTACCACTACCCTGGCTCAGGCATAGTCTTCCCTCATCTACATAATGACAAAAACTTTCTAGCTGGTTTCTTTGCCTTCAGTCTGCCCCCTCAAATCCATCTTTCAAACAGTCCTCAGAGTGGAGGTGTCTAGAATACGAATCTGACCCAGCTTCTCCTTTAAAAGCTTCCTGATGGGCTCCACTGCTTAGCAAGACAGATGAGGCCTCCTGGGACCTGGCCCTGCCTATGGCTCAGCCTCATATTCCATCTCTCCAGCCTCATCATTTCCCACTGGAATGTTGTGCTCCAGCAAGAGAGGTTCTACCATGTCTCCCTTTTGTATTTGCCTTCTTGACCTTCTCGGGTTGTACTCTCTGCAAGAACTGCCTTTTATTTTCCCCTGGCTAACTCCTCCTCCCTTAAAAGTCAACTCAGCCAAGTGTGGTGGCTCATGCCTGTAATCCCAGCACTTTGGAAGGCCAAGGAACGAGGACTGCCTGAGCCTAGAGGTTCAAGACCAGCCTGGGCAACTTGGCAAGACCTCATCTCTAAATAAATAAAAAATTAGCCGGGCATGGTGGTACATGCCTATAGTTCCAGCTACTTGGAAGGCTGAGGCAGAAGGATTGCCTGAGTCCAGCAGGTAGAGGCTGTGGCGGCCATGATCGTGCCACTGCACTCCTGGGTGACAGAGTGCGACTCTGGCTCAAAAATAAAATAAAATAAAAATAAAAGTCAACTCAGTTGTCACTCCTCCAGGAGGCCTTCCCTGCCTCCTCGTCAACTCCTCTTTTCCAAAGCAGGATTAGGTACCCCTTTTCTGCAGTCTCATAATGCTCTGTGTATAATATCATCATTGATCTGACCGTATTCCTTCATATCTGTTTAAAAGTCTGTCTCTCCCACTAGTGTTTAATCTCCATGAGGGCAGGAGTTTATCTTTTTATCTCTAGTATCTAACACCTAGTAAGTAGATTCTCAGTCAGTATTTGCTGACTGAATAAGTTAGTATGAATTCTCAGAGTCACAAAGACACCAATAGGCTGGGCACGGTAGCTCACTTTGGGAGGTGAGATGGGAGGATTGCTGGAGCCCAAGAGTTCGAGACCAACTTAAGCAACATAGCGAGACCTCGTCTCTACAAAAAAAAAATTGTAAAAAGTCATCTGGGTGTAGTGGCACGCACCTGTAGTTCCAGCTACTTGGGAGGCTGAAATGCAAGGATTGCCTGAGCCCAGGAGGTGGACTGCAGTGAGCCATGATCATGCCATGGCACTCAAGCCTGGGTGACAGAGTGAGAACCATACTCAAAAAAGAAAAAAACAACAAAAAGCAAAGACACCAACTGATATATACATATAAATATTCTCACCATCTCCCAAGGAACAGAACCAAGCATCTGTGCTCTCTGGAACTCAACTTACTTCAAAATGCAAAGTTATACATAGTTGGATGCAGTGCCTCCTGAGATTAAGGGCTCTACCAACTGGTCCTGAGAAGCTACACAAGACTCTTTGTATCTCTCTCTCTCCTTCTCTCTCTACTCCTCCCTGTGTGTGTGTGTGTGTGTGTTTATTACTAGCACTTGGGGTTTTAACTCATTTTTTTTTTTTTTGAGTTGGAATCTCACTCCGTCGCCCAGACTGGAGTGCAGTGGCCGTTCCCGGCCACCGCAGCCTCGACCTGCTGGGCTCCGGCGATCCTTCCACCGCAGCCTTCCGAGTAGCCGGAATTACAGGCAAGCACTACCATGCCCGGCTGATTTTTTGATTTATTGTAGAGATGAGGTCTCGCCAAGTTGCCCAGGTGGGTCTCGAACCCGCGGGCTCAGGCAATCCACTCACCTCAGCCTCCCAAAGCATGGGATTACAGGCTGAGCCACCGAGCCTGGCTTAACTCATCTTTAGAGAAACAATATTAATTTAACTCAACTGAAGAAGCAGAAGACATAACAGCAAGAAGGAGGAGGAGGAGGATAAGAAGAAGAAGAAGTAGCAATGACTCACACCTGTAATCCCAGCACCTTGGGAAGCAGAAGAAAGAGGATTGCCCGAGCCCAGGGGTCCGAAACCAGCCTGGGCAACTTGGGGAGACTTTATCTCTACAATAAATCAAAACATTGGGCAGGCATAGTGGTGCATGCATGCCTATGGTTCCAGCTACTCGGAAGGCTGAGGCAGAAGGATCGCCTGAGCCCAGCAGGTCGAGGCTGCGGTGGCCATGAACATGCCACTGCACTCCAGCCTGGGCAACAGAGTGAGACTCTGACTAAAAAAAAAAAAGATGAAGAAAAGAAATTTGTTTTAGTGGGAAAAGACTGTATAGCGAAGAAACATCAAACACCCAGAGAGATCACAGTGACCAGACAACTGAGGTTTGGAACTTTATTCCAGTGTGTGTGGGATCAAATATATCTAACACAGATTTATCCAACATACTACCCATCCCCAAGGTGTCCAAATGTTTTTAAATGACTTTTTCTTTTCATAGATGTTGAGAAAGCAGATAGATAGACGGATGATAGATTAGATAGATGATAGATAGATGAGTGATAAATAAATTACAGACTGATGATTGATAGATAAGTAGATGATTGATATAGATAGATGATAGATAAATTAGATAGATGATAGATATATGAATGATAAAGAAATGATAGATTGACAGATAGGTAGATGATAGATGATTGAAGATAGGTAATAGAAAGATAGATGAGAGGTAAAGAGATGATTGATTGATTGATGATAGGTAGGTAGATGATAGATGAATAGATAAATAATAGAGAGAGAGATAGGTAGATAATAGGTGATAGATGAATGAGATAGATTGATATATAGATGATAGATTAGATAAATGATAATAGATAGACTGATTGATAACTAGGTAGATGATTGATATAGATAGATAGATTAGATAGATGATAGATATATGAATGATAGGTAAATGATAGATTGATAGGTAGATGATAGGTAGATGATTGATAGATAGGTAATAGATAGATAGATGGTAGATAGATGATAGATTGATAGGTAGATGATAGATGAATAGATAGATGATAGATGGATGAATAGATAGATGATAGAGAGAGATAGGTAGATAATAGATTGATGATAGATGAATGAGATAGATTGATAGATAGATGATAGCTATAGATAATAGATGATATAGATGATAGATAGTTAGACAGATAGATAAATGATGGATGTAGACACAAACACACACACAGACACATGCAAGCATGCTTGCAAAAATATTCTTCAATGACAACAGAGCATTAGACAACCCAATGAAGACTTCTACTTCTGAGTCTTATACTTACTAGTTAGAAATCTTTCATCTTGACTCCAAATGGGACTGGGTCCAGAACTTTTGGGGTCCACTGCAAAATGAAAATGCTGGTCCTCTTGCTCAAAAATCATAAGTATTTCAAGACAGCAACAGCAGAGCACTGAACCAAGCATGGTACTCCTCTGAATGTAGGGCTTTGTGCGACAACCCTGGTAACAACCAGCTTTGGGGTAAGAGTTCCCAAATCTGCCCCAACTACCTCTAACTAGAGGTCACTCTGATTTACTTATTTCTGTTTCTATTTTTTTTTTTTGAGTTGGAGTCTCACTCCGTCGCCCAGACTGGAGTGCAGTGGCCGCTCCCGGCCACCGCAGCCTCGACCTGCTGGGCTCTGGCGGTCCTTCCACCTCAACCTTCCAAGTAGCTGGAACTACAGGCATGCGCTACCATGCCCAGCTAATTTTTTGATTATTGTAGAGATGAGGTCTCGCCAAGTTGCCCAGGTGGGTCGCGAACCCGCGGGCTCAGGCTCCCAAGGCGCAGGATTACAGGCTGAACCACCGAGCCCGGCTTTCTGTTTCTTTTAATAACACTCTTTATTTTGGGAGGTTGAGGGGCTTGGAGGTTGGGGGATGGGGTCTCACTGTGTTACCTAGGTTGGATTTGGACTCCTGGGCTCAAGCAATCCTCCCGCCTCAGCCTCCCAAGTAGTGGGTACTACAGGCACAAACTACCATGTCCTGAGGTCACTGTAATTTCATTCTCAGCCCTCTCTAGTTAGAAAGGGGACCCCTTCTAACTCTGTGCATAAGCTCTTAATTAGACCCCAGCCTCTTGTTAAGAACTTTCCTTTTGGGAGCCTTGTGCAACTGTTACACGTATTCTCTTACTACTGACATACTGCGTGCATAAAGCCTGCTATGTCTCTCCCACTCTCTCTCTCTCCCCAGCATACTCAGGATCTGTGCACATGGAAGGCTGCAGATCTAGCATCAGGAAAAGTCTCCATGAGTCTGATAAGGAGCAGCTTCCATGAGTCATGAGGCTCCCGCCCACTAGAGTCCCACCCCATGTGCCACCAACCAGCACCTTGGTCATGCTGGGAAACCTCCCACCCAGGCCTTTGCCCTGAGTCCAGGGTCTGTGCCCTAACTTCACAGTCACCGAGAGCAACTGGCGGTCACGTGAAAACACAAGTCTCTTGTTTTCCAGGTACTGAGGACCTTAGTCCCCATCACCAATTGCTGGCAGTTCCTGAGACCAGAGGAAAAGCAGGGTCAGCGTGTGAGTCTGAGGAGAGGCATTCCATCAGACTCTGTGGCTTGCAGGTGGCATACTGCCTAAGACAAGCAGGTAGGAAACCTATTGGGGCCTTAGATTAAACACAATAAGGTACAGAGAGTGCTGGGGATCAGGACCAGGGCAGGCTTGGGAAGAGACACTGCAGAAGGAAGAGAAGAGGTCAAAAACTGTCTGCTGGCTCTGCCCACATCCAGGGGTCTGTGACAGCCACCCAACGCCTGGAGTCATGGACAGCGAGGAAGACGAGCTGAGGAGCTGTGTGGTATGTGGGGACCGAGCCACAGGCTACCACTTCCACGCTCTGACTTGTGAGGGCTGTAAAGGCTTCTTCAGGTGAGTGCCTCCTCCCAGCTGGAAGAGCCTCCAAGCCAACTGCCCATGGGCCAGCCTTTCAACCCGGCCTGAGTTTGTCCAGCTACATTACTCCTCCACCTTTGAGTCCACCTGCCCTGTAGCAGGCACCCTACATCATGCCAGCCACAACACTGTATAAACTTGTGGCATAGCGATAGAGAAGCCAAACATCTGCCTGACAGACACAGCCCATGAGCCAAAAGTATGTATCACGTCCCCGCCACCTGCAAAACATCAAGGCATGCTACATCTGTCAGGTTTCCCTGAGTGACCTTGTGTCCCCATGGAAATGTTTGAGATGTGTTGAACCCTATTCACCCCTGGGGACCTCCAGGCAAAGCTCCGATGAGCCCATGTTACCAGATCCCCAGGTCTTTCGGACCAAGTCACTTCAGCCCTCATACACCCATCTGCCTCTTTGCTGCCATCCCAGACCCTAACAATGTCCCTGTCTCTCACAGACGCACAGTCAGCAAAAGCGCTGGTCCCACCTGCCCCTTTGCTGGGAGCTGTGAAGTCAGCAAGGCCCAGCGTCGCCATTGCCCAGCCTGCAGGTTGCAGAAGTGCCTAGACGCAGGCATGAGGAAGGACAGTGAGTTGGCCTGCCACCATCCCAAGGCCCCCCAACCATGGCTCTGCTTTGCCCTGTTTCCAACAACATGTTCCCCATACAGCAGGGCTATCTCACTATTCTGCCTGAAACTCCCAGCGGTTCCCCATCTCTCTTAAAATGAAAGACCTCATGGTCTGGCTCCCATACATCCTCTTCAGACCTTACTTCTTACTCTTCCCCTTGCTCAATCCATTCCACTGACTTAAATGACATCCTTTAAAAAAAAATTTTAGGCCGGGCTCGGTGGCTCAGCCTGTAATCTCAGCGCTTTGGGAGGCTGAGGTGAGTGGATTGCCTGAGCCCGTGGGTTCCAGACCCGCCTGGGCAACTTGACGAGACCTCATCTCTACAATACATCAAAAATTAGTTGGGCATGGTGGCGCACACCTGTAGTTCCAGCTACTTGGAAGGCTGAGGCGGAAGGATCACCTAAGCCCAGCCGGTCGAGGCTGCGGTGGCCAGGAACGGCCACTGCGCTCCACCCTGGGTGACAGAGTGAGACTCCAACTCCAAAAAAAAAATTTAGATTCAAGGGATACATGAGCAGGTTTGTTACACAGGTGCATTGCGTGATGGTGAGGTCTGGGGTTCTATGGAACCTGCCCCCCCAGGTGGAAAGCAGGTACCCGACGGGTTGTTTTTCAACCCTTACCCCTTTCTTTCCTCACTCCATCCTTTGGGAGTCCCCAGTGTCTGTTGTTCCAATCCTTATACCCCTGTGTGCTCAGTGTTTCGTTTCCACTTATAAGTGAGAGCATGTGGTATTCATTTTCTGTTTCTGCATTTAGAATGATGGCTTCCATCTGTAACCATGTTGCTGTAAAGAACATAATTTTGTTCCTTTTTATGACTGTCTAGTATTCCAAGGTGTATGTGTGCCACATTTTCTTTATTCAGTCCATGTTGATGGGCACCTAAGTTGGCTCCATGTTTTCACTATTGTAAATAGGGCCACAATAAACATATGTGTGCAGGTGATTTTTAACGCCATCCTTGAACACACCAAAGCAGACTCTGCCCCAGGACTTTTGCACTTACCATTCCCTCTACCTGAAATGCTCTGGCTTTTTCTTTTCTATCTCTTGGGCATAGTGCCTATCACCTATACTCAATAATTGATGAATTAGTGCTTTCTCTGTGCCAGGTGATTAAGCTATGCTCCCAACAGACAATGTAACTGGGACTCACAGAAGTCAATGTGCCCAAGTTCATTCAGCTAAAAAGTTGTACAGTCAGGTTCAAACACAAGTCTGTCTGACCCCCAAACTCTTGCGTTTCCCATGGTCTCATACTACTTTTCAATATGGAAGAGTAGAAAGGAAACTGTGGAAGTCAAAAGATCTTGGTTTGAGTTCTATCTATATTACTTTGTGACCTTGGACCTGTCACTGGAATCCAAGCTGATTACATTTCTGAAAAGCATAAATAATACCTGCCCTATCTACCACATAGTTATTTCATCCAGTGAGATTTAGCCTCACAGCTTTGGGGATTATGCTGTGCCCACATAAGGTGGCGTTTGAGGTACCAAGGTCCCTCCCTCCTCAATGTCCCCCAGGAGCCATCATCTTACACGCTTCCCATGTGACTCCCCACCCTTCCCTCCCTCCTGGGTGCACTGTCTCCTGCTGCAGTGCCTTACAGGTTGGTGAAGGTGTGCAGGAGTGCCCTGCCTCCTGGACCCTCTAGGACTTCTGCCAAGCCCAAGGAGGCCCCAGGAATTCTCCTCCCTCACCCATCCTTCCAGGTGCACAGTGGCTGAAGGGCCCCGGATCAGGGACTGGCAGAGAGGCACTTTCTGCTGGTCTCAACAGCTTTGTCATCTCTCTTGCCTGGCACAGTGATCCTGTCAGCAGAAGCCCTGGCACTACGGAGAGCCAAGCAGGCCCAGCGCCGGGCCCAGCAAACACCCACACAGCTGAGCAAGGAGCAGGAGGAGCTGATCCGAACGCTCCTCGGGGCCCACGTCCGCCACGTTGGCACCATGTTTGAACAGTTTGTGCAGTTCAGGGTGAGCACCTGCAAGATTTGGGTTTGCATATGACCAAGAGGGAGGGTGCCCAGCAGGCTGGCCTGAGGGCGAGGGCTGTGTGCCCTGCGCTGACAGAGGACAGGCCTACCCCAGAGCCTCAGCAAGGAACCTCCCAGAACAAGGCCAGTGAGACCTGAAAGAGGGTCCTAGGGCCAGGACCTCTTGCTCATGTTCTGATCTCTGCAGCCTCCAGCTTATCTGTTCATCCAACACCAGCCCTCGCCCACCCTGGCCCCCGTGCGGCCTCTGCTTATGCACTTTGCAGACATCAACACCTTCATGGTACAGCAAGTCATCAAGTTCACCAAGGACCTGCCTCTCTTCCGGTAAGTGAGTGAGTGACCTCACCTCATTTTCAGGAAGCAAACACTTCAGGAAACTACACATACACCCACCCCAAAAAGTCACTGCCCACAAACTAACACATCCCTCAGCCTTTCCAAGCACCAAGTCTCAAATTCCCAGCTTTGTTTTTATTATTTAATTTTTTCTTTTTTGGGAGGGTGGTAGACAGGGTCCCACTGTTGCCCAGGCTGGAGTACAGTGGTGCAATCAAAGCTTACTGCTGCCTTGAATTCCTAGGCTCAAGCAATCTTCCTGCCCCAGCCTCCCAAAGCGTGAATCACTGCGCCCAGTTTTTCAGCTTTTTTTTTAAGTTGGAGTCTCACTGTCACCCAGGCT
>CAUYQG010148761.1:0-15243 GCA_963574415.1 Tarsius wallacei
TTGTCTGCATATGTATGAGAAGCTGTAGTAAACCTCTGTTACTGATGGGTGTAGTAAAGGTGAATGGGAAACTTTAATTTTAATGGGGAAAAGTTGAAAATACTGGTGTGGAATCACAAAAGTTGAATTCACAAATTTTAAAAATCTATTGTGTTATTGCTTCTCTAGACCAGAACATCTCAACCTCAGCATTATTGACATTTTAGACCACATAACTATTTTCATAGGGGGGTGAGAGCAGTTGCATTTATAGCACAATGCTAGCTGAATTCCTGGCCTCTGTTTACTAGATGTAACTAGCACCTCTCCTTCTCCCACACACAGTTGTGACAGCCAAATATGCCTCCATACATTACCAAATGTCACCTTGTGGCTGGGTGGGGGAAAGAGAAACATTACACCTAGTTAGCAACCTAGTTATACACTCAGTTTATATTGATAAAATTCTCTGTTTCTAAGTAAAAATGGATCTAGCCTTTATCAGGATGGACATTTTAACAATCTTGACTCTTCCTATCCATAAGCATGGAATATTTTTCCATTTGTTTGTGTCTTCTTGGATTTCTTGGAGTGATGTTTTGTAATTCTCATTGTAAAGGTTTTTCACTTCTCTGGTTAGGAAGATGCAGAGGTAATTTTTTTTTTTTTTTTTTTGGTGACTATTGTGAATGGAATTGTGCTTTTTATTTGGGTTTCTGTCTGTTGTTGGTGTGTAAGAATGCAACTGTCTTTTGCCCATTTATTTTGTACCTTGAGTCTTTGCCAAAGTCCTTTATCAGTGCAAGTGGGTTTTTGACATATTCTCTTGGATTTTCAAGGTATAGGATTATATCATCAGCAAAGAAGAATAATTTGACTTCCTCTTTTCCTATTTGGACACCCCTGATTTTCTTCTCTTTTCTAATTGCCCTAGATAGGACTTGCAACAGAATGTTGAACAAGAGGGGCAAGAAGGGGCAGCCTTGTCTTATTCCAGTGTTCAGGGGAAACGTTTCCAATTTCTGTCCATTTAGCAATGTGTTAGCTATGGGTTTATTGTAGATGGCACTTACTATTTTGAGGTGTGTTCCTCCTATACCTAGGTGTTTGAGGGTTTTTATCAAGTAGGGATGCTGAATTTTATCAAAAGCTTTTTCTGCATCTAATTATATTATCATGTGGTTATTGTTTTTACACCTGTTGCTGTATTTAATTACATTTATAGTCTTGCGAGTGTTGAACCAGTCCTGCATCCTGGGGCTGAAGCCTACTTGGTCATAGTGGATGATATTTGAGATATATTTTTGGATCCGATTTGCGAGAATATGTCTCACACACTTAAGGATGATTATTATCGAAAACATAAGAGATAACAAATGCTGGAAGAAGAAAAGGAAACCCTAGTACAATGTTGGTGGGAAAATTGATTGGTATAATCATTATGAAAAACAGTTCAAAGTTTCCTAAAGAAATTAAAAACATAATTACCATATAACCCAGCAACTCTTCTTCTAGGTACATACCCAAAGGAGATGTAATCATCACCCAGTAAAGACATCTGTACTCCTGTGTTCATTGCAGCATTATTCACAATAGCTGTGATATGGAAACACCAACGTATCCATCGAGGGTTGAATGGATATAGAGAATGTGACTTGCATACACACACACACACACAGAGAGAGAGAGAGAGAGAGAGAGAGAGAGAGAGAGAGAGACTGAGCCAAGGTTTGAATCGGTGTGAATACCATCAGTCTCATTATGCTACTGAAACAGGAGGGGTATTATTGGTTTGCAGAAGGTGGCACACAAACTTTACTATGAAAACTTCAAAGTCAGCATCAACTTTGCCCAAAGCTACCAAAATATAAACCAGCTATAAATACAACCTGAAACTAAAGTTCATATCTAGAGTTACAGGTCATATCTTGAGATTCTGATTCAGTAGGTATATGATAGAAACTGAAAATTCCTGCATTTCTGCATTTTCTTTTTTTCTTTCTTTTTTTTTTCTTGAGTCGAAGTTTCACTCCGTCACCCAGGCTGTAGTGTAGTGGCACGCTAATGGCCATCACCCCAATGTCCACCTACTGGACTCCGGTGATCCTTCCCCTCAGCCTTCCAAGTAGCTGGAACTACAGAGATGTACTACATGCCTGGCTAATTTTTTGATTTATTGTAGAGACAAAGTCTCGTCAAGTTGCCCAGGCTGTTCTCGAACCCATGAACCCAGGCAATCCCCTCACCTCGGCTTCCCAAAGTACTAGGATTACAGGCTTGAGCCACTGCACCCAGCCTATTTATACACTTTCTTTGGCTAATCTATTGCTCATCTAGCCCACTCTTGAGTAGAATTCTGGGTGCAGAAGTTGGGAGGTCTTGGTTCAAATCCTGCCTCTGTCAGAAACAATCAGCTAACGTACTGGTCTTCATGTTACTTTTCTGTAAAAGGAAGGAATTTCCTCTCAGCTCTTAACTTCTAGCATGACTTAATTTGATGATATCACTGTGAAGTATTTTTTTTTTCTAACCTCAGTCCTATGCTAAAAACTTAACATTATCTTTAGTTTAAAAATTGATTTATAGACATCTGATGGTTGTGCGTACTTTATTGAGATAGTTTGTATTTGTTAAACTAAGCCAGCAACAACAAAGTGACCTTTCATTTATGTAACTGAATAAGAATGTAAACTTTGTGGGCTGCATACAGTGAGCAGATCAAATGTCACACTGGATGTGAAAGTTTGAGTGGAACAAAGAGAATCTATTGCAAGAAATCTAAGAAGGCATGATTTCTGAGCCAGGTTCTTGTGTTCTGCTGTTCAGTGAACCAATTAATGCTCAATTACTGCTTCTGTTAAATGAGTTTAGGATTTACCTCATTTGCTTGGAAAAGAATTTATACTATTGCTCATTGAAGCTGTAACTGGGTCAGAGTTGAGAAATAGATGAAAATGTATGGCTGACTGCACAGACAGAGTCTCACTTAATTCGTGGCTACAACATATTAATGAAACAAGCAGTAACTCATTTGCATCTACAAATCTACAGACTCTCTATTGAATTTTGGCTAGAAAATAGATGAGATGCAAACATAGCTTCTGAAAAAAATTCTTATTTTGACGTGCCTGCTTACAGGTTGCTTACAGGTAATCATCTGTTATTGAATCCACTGTTCAGGGGAAATACACCTTGCCTTGTGCACATAGAAATGGGAAAATAAGAGCCACTGATTTACTGTCTCTGATTTTCAGCCAAGAATACCACAAGAACCATACAAATACTTTTTAATTATTTTCTTTAAGAACTATATCATAAGTGTTTTTAGAAGGCATTGCTTCTTTACCTGATGCTTTAGTTCTTAACAATTCTGATGGTTTACTTGGTTCTCCAATCCCAATGCTGTTTCCGGCAACAACACGAAATTCATATTCCACCCAAGGACTCAAGCCAACCACTGTTGCATTGTATGTCTTACCATTGAGAATTTCTGGAACTAAAAGGAATAAGCCACTTAAGGAACCTACGTTGGCACTAGTCAAAAATAAATAATTATACAAAATGATATAATTATTAATTTAAAATTTATTAGATTTAATCATTAAAATTATTAAATTAAAAACTATATTATTATTAGAAAATTATTCAAAAACGCTTGTGTCACTCACCTGTAGCAACAGCTTGCCAACCAACAGAAAATGGTGTCCGAGTCTGAATAGTAAATATTTGAATGGGACTGTTATTATCTGGGCCCGGTTTCCAGCTTAGTTGAGAAGTAGTACTAGAAATATGTTCCACTTTCACATCTTCTGGGGGCCCTGGTGGACCTTGAAAAAGGTGTTTTATGATGACTTTATTGAAGAAAATTGCATTCATAGATTTGGGACAAGGATGATTTTTTTTACTTGGTATGCTTAGAAAATAAAATATTGATCATAATGTATTTATAGCATATTGCTTGAGATAAAATCCTATTTATTAATTTGACTTACATAGTAAGACTTACACAATAAGTTTTATGTACTGGTGCTGCTTGCCAAGCCTGACCATTCATTATAAAATAGGCAAAACCTACTCAATTCAATATGCATATCCATACTACCCATACTGGAGTCTTAGAGTTTAGAAACTAAAAAATCTATATGACTTTCTCTCTCTTTCTTATCATGATGTGGTTCCTCAACGATCTACTGTTTAGATACCAACATTTTGACTGTGAATGAACAATGTGATCATTTTTTCATCATTTTGCTTACCTCTAACAATGATATCAGCTATAGCAGATAAACTTTCTAGAGTTGTTTGAACTGTGCACCGATATTTTCCTGAATGATTTAACTGAATATTCCTTATCATCAAATCTCCAACAGATTCCTGCAGATAGAAGAGGGGAAATGGATAAAAATATAATCATATATAGCAGGTCCTGTTTTCTTTTTACAGCTGGCTAAATATTAAATATAAAACAGTTCTGAAATTAAGACATACTAGTATCATTGTAGTTTCTTTTATTATTCCTCTGATTATAATTACCTCAGAAAACAAATATTTCTATGGAAGACATAAAACAAAACAAAAACACAGCATTTAAAAACAGTAATTATCATGCAAATAAAGATGAGGAGAATAATTATGAAAGATGGTGATTCATGTAAAAGATTTGATTCATTTTATTAAGCACTTAAAAATTTCAGTAACTTACTCCTCCAATTCTTTCAAAATGAGCCCCTCCTTTTTTTAAGTCTATAGCATCTCCATTGAAAGACCATACAAATACCACCTCAATGGAGGGGTCATGGGACACCTGGCATGGTAGTACTATACTCTCACCAACTGTAACATCCATTTTGGAAGGAGGAATGGTAATGACCGTCCTCTCTGTTGAGAAAAAAAATATTATTTTTAAAAAGCTTACAAAATGATAGCATATGACTATAATACATATTTTTGAATGATTTTGCAATCATTTAAAATTGTATCAGTATAACTTGGAGTTCTACTATATCCAGTTTGAAAAATTATATTCCCTGTTTTCAAATATCCTGTATTATCATCAGTGTAGTTAATTTCTTATGATTAAAAACATAGTTTTATTTATATTGTACAAAAGAGATGCCCCCCCAAAAGGGAGTTATTTTTTGGAGGACAGGTCTTTTGTCATACAGAACTCCCCCTGCCTCTAGGAACAGATCAGCATCAGTATACCAATTAACATTGTTGTGAGAGGATGCTTTCAGCTTTAGTGAAATTTTTATGGAGATTCTTTCATTGTTTGTTCATTTCATAACACCTACCCACACAGTGCTGAGTGTTCAGCAATTGTTGACCCAAAACAGCATGACACCTGTGCCCTAACCTCCCTATTCACTCGATTTCACCCAGGTGGCTTTTTTGTTTGTTTATTTCTCTGGATTAAAAAAAAAGTCCTTAAAGGGAAATGTTTTGCCAATGTAGAAAGATGAAACAAAAAACAGAAGAAGCACTAAAAGACATCAGAACTGACAAGTTTGAAAATTGTTTTTAGCAGTAGAAAAAGTGTCTCAATAGGCGTACTGCATCAAACACAGAATACTTTGAAGTGACTGAAGTTTAAACATGTAAGTATATTGAGAAATTGAGGTTTTGCTTCTGGACTCTCCATCCTGTCCCATTGGTCCATATGCCTGTCCTTGTACCAATACCAGGAAGTTCTGATGATTGTAGCCTTATAGTAAAGTTTAAAGTCTGGAAGTGTGATTCCTCACACTTTGTTTCTTTTGCTAAGGATTGTTTTGACTATTTGAGGTCATTTATGTATCCCTATGAATTTCTGTATTGTCATTTCCAGGCCTGAGAAGAATGATGTTGGTAATTTAATGGGAATTGAGTTGAATCTGTAGATTGGCTTTGGTAGGATGGACATCTTAACAATGTTGATTCTTCCTATGCATGAGCATGGAATATTTTTCCATTTGTTCGTGTTTTCATGGATTTCTTTGAGCAGTGTTTTGTTGTTTTCATTGTAAAGGTCTTTCAGTACTCTGGTTAGGAAGATGCCGAGGTACTTAATTTTTTTTATTGTGGCAATTGTGAATAGGATTTTGCTTTTTATTTGGTTCTCTGCCTATTTGATGTTTGTGTGTAGGAATGCAACTATCTTTTGCACATTTATTTTATATCCCAAGACTTTGCTAAAGTCCTTTGTCAGTGCAAGGAGGTTTTAGACTGATTCTCTTGGATTTTCAAGGTATAGGGTCATATCGTCAGCAAAGAGGGATAACTTAACTTCTTTTCCTATTTGGATACTCCTGGTTACTTCTCTTCTCTAATTTCTCTAACTAGGACTTCCAACACAACGTCAAACAGGAGGGGTGAGAGTGGGCAGGCTTGCCTGTTCCGGTTTTCAGGGAAAATGCTTCCAGTTTCTGACTATTTAGCAAAATGGTGGCTGTGGGTTTATCATAGATGGCACTTACTATTTTGAGGTATGTTCCTTGTATGCCTAGGTGTTTGAGGATTTTTATCAAGAAGGAATGATGGATTTTATCAAAAGATTTTTTCTGTATCTAATGATATAATCATATGGTTCTTGTTTTTACTTCTGTTGAAGTATTTAATTATATTTATGGTCTTGTGGATGTTGATCCGGCCCTGCATCCTGGGGATGAATCCTACTTGGTCATGGTAGATGATTTTTGAGATGTGTTCCTGGATCCGGTTTGCTAGAATCTTGTTGAGAATTTTGGCATCTGTGTACACCAGGGATATTGGCCTGTAGTTCTCTTTTTTTTGTTGTTGGATCTTTACCCGGTTTGGGTATCAGTGTGATGTTAGCTCTGTCATCTTTGACAAAGCCTCCATCTGCAACCACTGGGGAGAGGAGAAGCTATTCATTAAAAGGTACTGGGAAAATTGGCTGACCAAATGCGGAAGATTGAAACAGGACCCCTACCTATAACCATACACAAAAATTAACTCTAAATGAATCAAAAACCCAAATGTAAGGCCCGAAACTATAAAAATCTTAGAAAATGCAGGACAAATCCTTACAGATATTGAAGTAGGCAACCAATTCCTGATCAAAGTCCCAGATATCCATGACATAAGAGATAAGACAAGACAAATGGGCCATCATTAAACTGAAAAGCTTCTGCAAGACAAAAGAGACCATCAAGAGAGCGAGGAGACAGCCCACAGGATAGGAAAAAATATTTGTCAACTGTATATCTGACAAAGGCCTAACATTCAGGATCTACATGGAACTCAAATGTGCTGAAAGGAAAAAAGCAAACAGCCCCTTTAAAAAGTGGGTTAAAGACAAGAATAGACATTTCTCAAAAAAAAAAAAGGACATAGGGACAGCCAACAGACACATGAAAAAGTGCTCAGTTGTACTAATCATCAGAGAAACACAAATCAAAACCACATTGAAATATTACCTTACCCCAGTAAGAATGGCCATGATTAGCAAAACAAAGAATAGATGCTGGACAGGATGCAGAGAAAAGGAAATGTGTCTACACTGCTGGTGGGAATGCAAACTCGTTCCACCTCTATGGAAAACAGTGTGGCAATTTCTAAAAGAACTAGAAATTAAACCTTTCATATTGTCCTACTGGGAATATAGCCAGAGGATCTCAAATCATTCTACAAAAAAGATACCTGCAAATGCATGTTTACTGCAGCACTATTCACAATAGCAAAAACATGGAACCAACTGTGCTGCCCACCAAAACTGGACTGGTAAAAAAAAAAGAGGTACATATACACAATGATATATTATGCTGCCATAAACAAGGTCAAACATATGGACTTCACAGCAACTTGGATGGATTTAGAGTCTATAATACTCAGTGATCAATCACAGAAACAAAGAACTGAGTACCACATGTTCTTACTCATAAGCAGAACCTGAACATTTATCATAATATTATAAGAAAGGGATACTGTGGAGGGGTGGGGGTACAACATCAATAAGGGTACCTGATATCAAAGCAGGTAAAGTGGGGACCAAAGGAAGGCCCAAACTTTTCCTGTACAATGTCCACTTGTAAACCTAATCCTGAATTGTACCCTACATTTTTTAAAATAAAATATTTTTTAAAAAAATTTAAGTGTAAATACATATGAATACGCTTTTTAAAAAATAAATAAATTTTGTTTTTGGGGGGTCTCCCCTGATATATGGAAATAGTTTACATAAAACTGTATACCTAAAAAGTCTGCATTTTATTCATGTAAAATATACCATAATGTTTTTGTTATCTTTTATTATAAAATTCCAGTCACAAAATTACAACTGACACACTAGTGATAGCTCCAAATAGTCTATGTTAACTTCATGTGCTACGAGACAAACTATGTCCTAAGATTATAACCACCATGGTTTGCATAAATATTTACAATCATATGCTTATATTTAGGATTGTGAATGCAATATATTATTCTATTTTTGTCATTGTTCTGACATTAGTTTTATTTCAGCTAAGGATACAAAACAGATAAGAAAGATGGATTTTTTTAAATCTAGGTTTTGCAATGTTAGAACTATGCATCCTTCATAAAAATCTTCCCTCTAGAAATTTCAGCCATAATGTCAACCCTTGTTCTACAAGTCCTAACATTTCATTGACCAAAATTTCAAAGGACAATTACAAGAGTGTTCCAGTTGTACTTGAGATCCCCACATTTTTCCTATTAAAAGAGAGTCACATAGATCATTTTTGGCTACTGTGTTTATAATCATCTCAATTGTTTTGATTCCAGAATGTTGAGAACTGACCAAAAAGGCAACTCAGTATCCATCAAGAAGCCCTGGGAAAACATTTGCATTTAAATATGCACCATCTTACCAATAAATGTTTCAAAAAATTTACATTTAATAGTGATAACTTTAATCAAATTATTGTGAAAAAGTATTCTATATGAAGAAGTTTCAAAATAGTGAAATAACCCTGTAAAAATCTCTTTCTCTCATAAGATAAAGTTTATCCCTCTAAAACAAGGACTAAAAGCTTCATTTTTTTCTGGCTTCCTAATTCCGCTTAAGAAAGTAAATTAACATTGAGGTTGTATTTGTATGCTCAGCTGGATTAGTGTGTCACTACATTTTATCAATACAATGCTTAATTATTATTTGTGTTTTTTTTAATAATTGTTTTTTAAGATAAATATTTGGAATGGAAAACAGGAAGTAACAATCTTGCATCTTAAGTTACATATTGATTAAAAGAAAACTATGGAAAAATAAAAACATGTTATATTTCTGAATAGAATGAAAAAACTCTAACTTTTAATCTGCATCAAATATATCATGTTTTCATTTTTAATAGTTCTTTTTTCTTTTTATATTATACACATATACTTTTTATTCTTATTATTTCTAGTGAGAAGTTTGAAGAATTATATTGTGTACTATATTCATTCTTCCTTCCACGCCTTTTACATATCACTCCATCAAAATAAGGACAAATGACATCCAGGGTTTCAAGGAAAAATTTTAGGACTAGAGAAAATATGTTCCTGTTATAGTTTCTCTGAGAAAAAAAATCACCAATGTCTTATTTACATTTATAGGAAGATGAGTTGGCTAATTGGATGTGTTGGCAGAGCAAAACTGCCCAGATTTAAAGTTTTAGATCGTGCAATTAAAGTAATTTTCAAACATTAAAAATGACAGCCAGTCCTTCCATTTATGACATCACACAGTGGCAAAATTAGACAAATTATTCCCTATCTACATGGTTCATTGGTGGTACAGTAATAGTGACTAAAATTTCATGAATAAGAAATGTTTGTACTATATTTTATAATGGCTACATTTTTCAGTGGTTAATTCATTTATAACTAATATTTACTGAGTACTCACCATATGTCCAACTCCCTGCTAAGTATTGGAGTCACAATGGTGAAGAAGATAAAAACAAAAAATCAAATTCAAAAAGATAAGGAGTCTGTCCCCACAAAAATGTAAATCTACAGAAGAAGGCTGACATTAATTAAATCATATTAGTCAATATAGTTATGTGTGGTATGTCATATTAGTAGTAAGTTATTCTAATAACATTGTTAACTGATAAATCCTGATAATTTAGTTATTTGAGGAAGAACTAATTTAGCTGAGAAGTAAAGGGCAATATAAGTGAGTTAGGTAAAGGTAGCAGGTAGGGAGAGTAAGAACGTTTGCAAAGGAAGAATCATAACTGATAGATTCAAGACTGCTATTTTGCTGGAAGTGGATTAGACAGAGTGTAATACAGAAGTGAAAGTGGGGAAGATGAAGCAGGCCGATGGCCAGAGACAAGACATATACCTTAAATGTCATGGAGGCCAGCCACATAATTTGTAGCTCCCAGCGCAAAATAAAAATGTAGGGTGTCTTTTTAGAAAAACAAGAAAAAAGTGTTATTAAAGGTCCTGAATAGAAAGCTTTTTGGTACTTATGAAATATAATAGGGAATATAGTCATAGATGAGTGACAACAAACACTTACAAATTTCAAAACACATACTTTGGGTGTCATAATTTTATATGCTACAATCAATAACAATGCTTTATAAAGTTATTTCTTGATTGATTATATAATTTTCTCATTTACTTTTCTGCTAATTCTTTTTTTTGTTGTTGTTGTTTTTTTGAGTTGAAGTCTCAATCTGTCACCAAGACCGGAGTGCAGTGGCCATTCCTGGCCACTGCAGCATTGGCCTGCTGGACTCCAGCGATCATTCCGCCTCAGCCTTCCAAGTAGCTGGAACTACAGGCGCGCGCTACCACGCCTGGCTAATTTTTTGATTTTTTATAGAGATGAGGTCTCGCCAAGTTGCCCAGGCGGGTCTCGAACTCGCAGTCTCAGGCAATCCACCCACCTCAGCCTCCCCAAGCATGGGATTACAGGCTGAGCCACCGAGCCCGGCTTCTGCTAATTCATTTATATTCATTAATACAATTTATATTTCAGCAACTTTGTTGCCAATTGATATAATTGCAGTGATATCAATTTCTCCTGGCAAACGCAAAGTTACAAATACTCTTTGATAAGTTTTTATTTTGCAAAAGATCTTTCTGCTGATGTAGCTTTTATGGAACCATAAAGATTATTTTATAGACTACAGAAACATTATTATATATTTCTGATAAATTAATTTGAAATATACATTTTAGAATTTGTATCTAGAGCTGACAACTCTCATGGAATATTTTTTCTAAAAAGATTTAACTCTTTATACAAATATGTTTTAATCTTTAAATCTAAATGTATACAAGGGGGGAACTCCAAAAAAAATTATTTTTTTGAAGGGTGGGCATTATGTGATATAGGTTACCCCTTACTTACCAAAGTAAGTGTTCAGGAACCCATCTGCGTCAATATACCAGCCAGCGTTGTTGTGAGTGGCTGCATTCAGCTTCAGATAATTTTTTTTGAAAATTCTTTCAACACATTTGCCCATGTCATGAGGGATGATTTATGAGGACACCTGCTCACACTACACTAAGTGTTCAGCAGTTTTTTTTTTTTTGTCCAAAAATGGCATGACTCTATAACCTACCCTCCCTATTCACCTAATCTCAACCCAAGCAACTTTTTAAAATTTATCTGGATTAAAAAAAAAAGTCCTCAAAGTGGAAAGTTTGGCAGATGTGGAAGGGGTGAAATTTTAAAATGGCAGAAACACTAGAAGTCATCAAAACTGACAAGTTTAAAAACTGTTCTAAGCAGTGGAAAAAGCATCTCGATATGTATATTGCATCAAACAAAGATTACTTTGAAGGTGACTGAGGTTTACACATGTAAGAAGAAATACACGACTTTTTAAATAAGTAAATTCTGAATTTTTTGAGCCCCCCACATACAATGGCATGTATACAATGGAATCTTAATGTTTTCTTTGACATATGTTGTGGAGGTTATGTAAGAAATTGTTAGCGACTTAATAATTTGTATATAATTTAAAATGCTTTTTTATGCATTCCACTGCTGTATGTTCAATTACAAGGAAAAACTTATCAACAATTAGTTTCCCCAAAGCTTCATATAAAAGTGTTCTTATCAATTGAATTGAATAATTTTTACATTTAATTTCTATTTCAGAGTCTGTGGAAATTGCCTCGAAATGCTGCAGAAATTTTCAAAATCACGCATTTTAAACTCTTTAGAGAAATTGAATAACTCTGTGATATGTTTTATTGCAATGTTCATGTGTACACTTTCATTTGTAATAATTTATTGACAAAGTTTATTGCCTGACAGTAATAATTTCCAGTTTGGGGCTCAGACTGGAGAGTTAATATTTCTGCAGATACCACAGGGACAGTGGACAAGCTGACCTCCCAACTTGAATCCTGGTGTTGACTGCTTTTCAAGTTTCTTCTTCTCTTGCACCCACTTCTGTTTCTGCTGCTGCTGCCACCACCAGCTTCATCCATCTGATTCCAGGTCCTGATATGACCACCTTCCCAGTGCTCCAGCCCCTCAACTGCCATGATGCAGGCACCAACTACTCCACATGCATGCTGCCTTCTGGGTCCTTAAGCCTGAACCTGTGTGTGCATGAAGTGCTGCTGCTGAACAATAACTATGTGCAGGATGTGCTGCCACCCATGTGCATGCTCCACCGTCCCATTAAACACTTACAAAACAAGTTGAGAGATAAAATGATAAAGAATTTCAAGACAGTCACAGCAGAACATTAAACCAAGCATGGGGCATCCTCAGCACAGGGCCCTGTGTAACTGGGTTGTATATCCATGTAACCAGCCCTGAATGCCTTGCTAAGAAATGTATCCTTACACAGAAGTGGGGAGTAACATAATGGTTACCAGAGGCTGGGGGTGGTGGGAGGAATGGTGAATGAGGAGATGTTGTTCAAAGTGTACACAGTTTAGATTAGCTAATAGGAATATGTTTTAGAGATCTATTGCACAGCCTGCAATAATAATTATTAATTACATTCATCATATATTGTATATTTCAAAATAGTTAAATAAGGATTTTTATGTGTACTCATTACAAAAAAATGATAGTATGTGAAGTGGTGGATATGTTAATTAGCTTGTTTTAATCATCCAACAATGCAAACTTATATAAAACATCACATTGTATTTCATAAATACATACAATTATTATTTATCAATTAAAAAATAAATTATTTTTCCTGAAATAACAGGAAGCATTGGAAGTATGAAGCAGAGGAATGGTATAGTAACATACCAGTATCTGCAATGTGAAAACTGAAAAATGTCTTTAAAGTATCTCTATGAAGGCAGTCTTATTATCCAGAGAAAGGGAATGCATAGCTCCCCCTGGGAGTATTCACTTGTGTGGGTGGAAAGGTGCTCAGAAAAAATGTTTTTAACTGTTGAATCCTCTCGCCACACCACAGGCAGACCTGTCCTAATCCTGTGTTGGTGACTTTCTAACAGCCATAAGGCCATTGATTGCCATCTTGAAGAGTTCACTTCTACAACTACGCTCAACTCCAGCTCAGACCTCAACATCAATACCCCACAGAAACAAAAATTACAATTGTAGAGACTGGAAGAGTGGTGCTTGAGCAACAGAAATATACAAAGCTTTGATGGGGAAAGAACAGGGACTTCACTTTGATCCATTAGTTTATCCTTTGCATACACCTTAAATTAAGAAACTCAAGCATCTGAAAGTTTTCTTTAATGCATTTCAGAACACTGAGTGGTGAAACACACACACACACACACACACACACACACACACATATTCTACACTTTTCTTGACAGTGGATAGTAAGTGCAGTAACTTGAGATTCATTGACATTGAAACACTTATTAGTATTTATAGATAGTTGAGATCCATAGGACCTCAAATCAAATTATCAGCAAATTTAAAAGGAAAGGAGTTGACTGTGCTAGAATCTATCATTTTGAAAATTTGAAATTCTTTAAGGGTTTTTCTTTGGAAACATAAAGGAAAGGTACTTATTCTCTCTTATTTCTCATCATTTTCTTCTCGGATATTCTTTAAATATTTGGAGAAAGTCTGTTCCACAGACTTTAAATATTTGGAGAAAGTCTGAAACCACTAGACCACAGTGGTTCCAAAATTTTAACATGCAAAAGAATTCTTTGGAGAATTTTTTCAAAATGTCAATTTATCAGTTTCCACCAGAAATACTAATTCAGTAGGCCTGCTGGGGGATCCTTGAATATGAAATTTTTAACAGGCTTCTTTACTTGATTTTGATGTAGTTCTTCCAGAGACCATGTGCTGAGAAACATTGTCTCAGGTTCTGAAATTTGAACCAAAATTTCAAGCTATATAAATATATTATCAGAAGTTCTCTAATGCTGTAGATCCAGGAAAAAATTCATCTTCAGTAAAATGCTATTGGTTAGCAATGCTGAAAGAAAGAAGGAAGGAAGGAAGGAAGGAAGGAAGGAAGGAAGGAAGGAAGAAAAAGAAAAATATGTCGTTCCATGGTTAACTTTAATTAATTCTGCTTTTAAAATTTTCTGGAAGTAGAAATATATCTTGGAATATAAGGATTTCTGATGAACAATGCTTTTTTAAAATAAGCAAACTGGTTTGTTGTTATATTTAAAAAGATTTCCTAATCTTTTAGAGATGCATTCTAATATATTTATGAATAAAATTATTGATGCTTAAGATTTAAGTAATTAATATGGGTGTTGTGGAAGTAGGTAAGGATACGAATGACACAAAGTTGGATATGAGTACTATTACCAACTGCAAGTGATGCATACATCACAATTTCTTATACTCTTTTCTCTACTTCTGTGTGTGTCTGTAATTTTTAATAATAGTAAAAGACAAGAAGAAAATGTTAGGGGGGTGGGAATAAATATTTATATATAGAATAGGGAGGAACATTTCCCGTTCAGTTTCTAAAGTGATAAAGAAGGACCACTTTTTGAAGATTATCCTAAATATAAATGAAAAACATTTATGAGGAGTTTGTAGAATGACAGAATTTTATTATTTACCATTTTAGATCTATGTCAGTGAGGTAAAGTTATTATACGAAAGCAGTTTCATCTAGCAATCCCATTCTTAAGAAGTACAATAGAAGCTGGGCTCGGTGGCTCAGCCTGTAATCCCGCGCCTTGGGAGGCTGAGGTGAGTGGAATGCCTGAGTCCGCGGGTTCGAGACCCGCCTGGGCAACTTGGCGAGATCTAATCTCTACAATAAATCAAAAATTAGCCGGGCGCGGTAGCACACGCCTGTAGTTCCAGCTACTCGGAAGGCTGAGGCAGAAGGATCGCCGGAGCCCAGCAGGTCGAGGCTGCGGTGC
>CAUYQG010148764.1:0-18859 GCA_963574415.1 Tarsius wallacei
GGCTGTGGGGGCTTTGAAAGTGAGCGGAATAGCTGAGACTTGAGGAAGGGAGACTCAACTGAAAAGCTCTGAACTTGGGAAGGGGGGTTGTTTTGAAAAGTCGCAAAGCAGAAGGAGGAAATTAGTTTTAGACAAATGAAACTGAGGTCATGGCAATGCATCAGCAAGCACGTATCCAGCTGCATTTCTCATATATTATATTTTAACATCAACAATTGACAACATCCAAGAGACCTGACAATATTTATATATCATTTAGTGTTTCATTTCAATCCGACATTTTAATAGTCAAAGGCTTCACTTTCAGAAATCCAACCACAATAAGGGTATAGCATCGTTAAATAAAAGAAGAACCCGGTAGAATTGATGAGGAGTCAGGGAGGAGTTACAAGGATAAACGCCTTGAAAAATCAAGTCTTGGTGCGAGTTCTAGTAATGTAGAGAGAGAGAGAGAGAGAAAGAGGAAGGGAAAAGTAATATATCTCTAACTACAAAAATATTATATAATGTTCAACAAACATGATTTTCTTATTTAATTGAATAGAGATGCCATTTATTGAAAGAGACACCATCACTTAATTTATCATTCAAGAAAGAAAAATCACTACTAGTAAAAATATTAAGATGCTATTAATTCAAAGATGCACACAAATTTTAGAAATATTGAAATACAAAAAAGTAAGTGACAGAATCGATGAAATGCCATATTTAATCACAACCAATTAGTTTGTATGTTCCTCTTAGCAACCCTTCTAAATAATGTTATGAAAACAGCCATGTAAGTGGGAACAAGGCATGGTTTACCTGGGGCAGTTATAAGAATAAATCCCAAGTATGTGCCTTTAATAGACCAGTGAGTTTGAAGCAAGTTACTTCACTTCTCTGAGCTTCAGTTTCTACAAAAGTAAAACATAAATTGATTACTTCTACCTCACAACATATTATAAGGGCAGAAATAGCATATGTACAATGCCTAGCAAAGTACCAGCACATTAGAACTAGTGCCCGAAAGTTATCCACCTGGTGGGTTAATACTTTTTACATTCTATAATGTCCCTGAACTAGAAACAAAAAGCCTAAGTAAATATAAGTTATGCTTAAATTAGAGGTTTCTGACACAACATAGCCCACACTAGGACCTTTACAAGTATACTCCAGATTTAGAAAATCGGAACTGTATAATTTAGAGTGAAAAAAACATAAATCAAAGGATAATCATGCATATCACCAAAAGAATTCTTGATTTATAACAGGTGTAATTTTAGGACCTCTTTAAATAGCATCCCTTCCCTCAATCAAAGTTCATTTAAAATATTATGAGTTCTACTAATGTTTGATTTAAGCAAATTTTTAAAAATTATCTCTTTTTAAATAAAGAGAGGTGGATCTTAAAATTTATGGGCACAGAGTTTCAGAACAGGAGAAGGATAATATAGTGGAAAAAAGAAAGAGGTTTTGATGAAAACAGACCAAACTTTGAAAGTGGACTCTGAACCTTACTATTGTGTCCTCTTAGACAAGTTAACTGCTGCAGTTAACTCATCTGTAAAGTGAAAATAATAATAATGCCTACAGCATATGGTTGTTGTATGGACACAAATTTAAGTGAAATAAAACATATAAAGTGTAGACACAGTGCCATACACATATTTTAAACTTAAATAAAACATTAAATGGCAACTCATTCCTCATTTATATTATATCTTCTGAATCCTGGAAGAGATGGAAACTAAAGGTGCATCTGCTCATAATTTTTTTTTTTTAGACATTGCTCTTAGTGATTTTTCAGATGTCAGTGATTAATCAGATTTGTCAGATTTTTTTTTAAATTCTGTAATACTTCTCCATTTACAGCTCTTTGCATTTATTTGATAATTTTCTGTCCTTGTTTTGGAAAGACAATTCTCTATTTTAATTGCGGGGGTGGGGGTATGTGGGAACAGACGAGAAGAGGCAATGCCTTGATGAAACCTCTTACACCAAGCTGGAGCTACTGCTTGGCTACACCAGAGGAAGAGACCGATTACAGGAGCCTAGAGTTCTCTGTGGTAGCTACACTTTGCGTCAATTTTTGACAGGCCCCTGACTTCCATCAATGTACCTGTGTACCTGTCCAGCTCCCAACAATAAGAGAGATTTCTAGGAGAGTAGCCAAAAGAACAGATGTATTCACAATCTTATGTAGAATGGGTCATGATAGCTTGTTGAATAAATAGACATTTGGATGGATAGATAGGTGGGTAAATGGATGAATGAAGGGATATGACAAAGACTCTCTCTTTTAACCAAACTTGAGTCAGGCTCTTCTGAACACTCCACTCAACTAGGCCTGACCTTGGGCTTCCCTCTCTGTCCTTGAAGAATCCAGTTTGAGCAAGAATCCTGCTAAGTCAGTTTAATAAAAATCCCCCTACCCTTGATATCTGTTCTCATTTTCACCCTCAACATTTTATTACCCTGCCTGCCTTTAGCAAACATTCTGTTGAGTCAGTCTAACAATAATCTCCCTGACCCCTAATGTTTTCTCTTACTAATTTTCCATCCACTGACCCCATCCTGCTACTTGGATTTGTCCTTTTGGATTCAGAATCAAGCCCAATCTCTCTCCTCCATTGCAAGACCCCATTGCAATGGTTCCCTAACTTATTGCGATAGTCCGCCCTTGAGTAAAGTCTTCCTTTAACAAGTGTCATGAATATTTTTGTTCTTTAATAGATGGAAAGGTGAAGATGAATTGAAACTTACAATAGCAAAGTCTGGAAGTTTACTAAAGAAATTCCTTAAATGTTGTCTTCCTATAAGTGGCAATTTTGTGTTCACCCTCAAAAGTTAAAAACCTTCTCAAAGATGCATTTATTCTTCAAATAGATACTCAAGGGAACAGGAAGAATGAGTTTTATTTGGGTTTGATTTCACGTGTTTACATGATGACATGCTTCTTTTAAGAAGCAAGGGAGAAAGAATAAATCAGTTGATTGCATAGTTCACAAACATAAACTTTGAAGAGAAGCATGTGTTTCAAAGGAATGTTTTAGCCAAAGTAAGTGGAAGACCCTTACTGCATAATAATCTATTATTGATTGCATTTGAGGATATTGACTGACACACTGCAAAAGGTATCCACAGATACGTTAAATTTTTCTTGTAAATACTTTAAGTTTCCACAGAGAGAACTCAGAATAAACTGATAGTTAAAACAAAATTTTAAAAAACCCAAAACTTAAAGTTCAAGCATTTAATAGCTACTTGGCAAAACAGACAGATGATAAGAATAGGTACTGAGAAACCATGGTTGATGTCTTCCTATAGCATTTGACTTGTTCCCCATAAATATTTAGCTTGTTTAGTCACATTTAATAACCATAAAATGCAATTACACAGTAGTTACTAATGTCGTTTGGAGTTTATTTCAGATCATCCAGATTTACTCTACTCTGCATAGATCCTAAATCACAATAGCACTCTTGGAATAATCAATATTTAATTAAGTTATAATTACTCATAGTAACTGCCTTTTAAATGGAAATTCAATGCTACTGTGTGACATTTTAAGAGATTATCACTTTTCCTATTAGGTCACTGTATAATATGTTTATTGCCATAATTTATCCTTATTGCTGGCGAGGGTTTCTATAGTCTCTGAAGTTGTATAAATTTGCAGAACAATAAGAAAAACAAGGCACTAGCAATTATGCTGTATTATTTCTAAAACCATAATTTAGAAGACAGATAAATACAGTGCATATATTTTTTAATCTAGCAATTCTTTTTTTTTTTAAGTGAGAAAGCAGGATTTATTGAGAGACAGAAAAGCTCCCACAGTGGGAGGAGATCATCTAGCAACTCTGGTCTTGCTCACAGCGACATTCTGACTGCTTCCTGATCAAACTTCCTGCAGGCCCGCAGGAACCCATCTACCCCATTGACAACAAACATCCTGGTCTTGCGCAACAAACAGGAAGGGTCCAGTGTGAGTAGAGGTACACTGATCCAGTCTGGATGCTGCTCTCTGCTTGCGGCTTACACCCCTTTGAAAGCTGTAGAAATTCTATCAGGTCTCAGGGTACCATTGAGCAGGTAACTGCTTCCGCGGATGCACTGGATGTTAATCTCCTGGTCAGAAAGCATTCATCAAGCGTTCGGAGCGGCAGGACTTACAAGTAAGAGGTATCTTCAGCGAGGAGATCGGAAATGACATCTAACTAGGTTGTCAATTTCTGTGAGGGTTGGTGATAGGGTTTGGCTCCTTGGCCCCTCCAAGTTTCATGAGATTTAACCAGTAGTGTTGGAGGTGGAATGGGAGGTGTTTGAGTCGTGGGAGTGGGTCTCTTATGAATGGCTCGGTGCCCTCCCCATGGTGACGAATGAGTTCTCTTTCCATTAGTCATACAAGATCACGCTGTTAATAAGCGTCTGGGACTTCCCTCCTGCCTCTTTTCTCTCTTGCTCCCTCTCTCACCATGTGACGTGTCTGTTCCCCTTTTACCTTCCACTATGACTAGAAACTTCCTGAGACCATTTCTAGAAGCAGATGCTAGCATCACACCTCTTGTACAGGTTGCAGAACCATGAGCCAGACAAACCTCTTTTCTTCATAAATTACCCAGTCTCGGGTATTACTTATTGCTTTATAGCAAAGGCAAAATGGACTAATACCGACAGTAATCTGTCTCATATCTTTGGTATCCTCCATGGTGCCCAGGCCCGTGGCTAGCCTACTATGAGCACTACTATTACTTAATTTGCTGCACAATGGAAAACCTCAATAATTTTTTTAAAAGACGGTCCCTTATGTCTAACACTAGATCACTTCAGTATGAGAGTCAAGCCGCATTTAAGAAAATGAAATCCACAGATGCCTATAAATCCAGAGATCCCAAGGAAATGCCATGGTTTTCGGTAGAAAGAACCATGCCCCAGTCCACTCAAAAGTAAATTCCAGAGAGGGTAGGAACTGGCTACAGGTTCAGGAAAGGCTTCATTTGTAGAGATGCTCGCATGAGACATAAATGTACAAAGGCATATGACTGTTGACATTATGCTCCAGTGTTACAGACATAAGAAGGCAAGCTGGGGACTTCGGTGACCAGGAGAAGGCATGCTTATCTATAGGAAACAGCGGACGCGAACACCAGCCAACTGTTTGTATGCTATCTTTAAATTTTGCAAAAAATTATGGAAATCCAGATTTTTATGAGAAATCTGGTCGTATGGCAACGAATTTGAATTTTTAAAAACATGATATGAGTTAACACTTTGCAAGCAACACAGCTACAACTCTGGATTCTGCTTGGCTTATCAACCTCTGTTCTGTGTAACCTCTGTTCTGTGGTCTCTAACACATCCTTGCCTCCCGACAGATCGCTAAGCCCTCTACTGCCCCACACCCAATATTTCTCTCCACTACTTCCAGGACTAATCACACAATTCATTGGCTTAAGTTCCTTCAGTGCTTCCCTGTTGTCCAGAATAAAGTCCGATCTTTGGTAAACCCCATTAGTTCCCACCTATAGCCTTAACTCTTATAACCCTTGTGCTCAAAACGCTCCAAGTGATTCACAGCTTCCAAGTATGCCATGCTGTTTTGCACACACATGGGGTTGCACATGCTATTTTCCTCCAAGTTAACTACCTCCCTACTCCTGTCTCCTTCACATGGCAAAATCCTACTCATTCTCCAGCTTCCACGGCCTATGACTCCTCCTCCATAAAGATTTCCCTGCTTTTTCCAGGGGTTTCTCCTTTCTCTGTGTTCTGTAGTGCTTTTAGCCTTCATTACATTAGATGGTGAATATGTGTTTATGTGTCTCTATTAGACTTGGAATTATGAAATTCACAGAGGTGCTATAAATCAAGAGATCCCAAGGAAATGCCGTAGTTTTTAGTAGGGAGAACCGCGCCCCCAATCCATCAGAACATCCGCTCAGCATGGAATTTGGTCAATTCCAGAGAGACTAGCAGCTGGCTGTAGGTTCAGGAAAGGCTCTGTTTGTGGAGATGCCCTTGGGTGACATAAATGTACAAAGGCATATGACTACCGACACTACGCTCTAGTGTTACCGACACATAGACTTTGAATTACTTCAGAGCAAAGAACAATCCTCATCATCTCTGCATTCTCAGTGCCCAACAGACTGCCTGGTTTTTATTACTGCTTTATGAATACATACATAAATCCAATATTGACACTTTGGTATTTCACTGGGAAGCACAAATCTTATGAAATATAAACTGTGTTTTGGGCGTACTCATCAGATATGTATGTGTTCATGGAAGAAACAAATTAGCAAGTACTATGAGAAGAAACATGTCTTCTAAATTCTAAAAGATAGCAGAGGGGTTACGAAAAGTACATGCCAGGTATCGGACATTTCAGAGAGACATGAAAATGGCTTTGAAGCAGGGCTGAGGAAGATTGTGAAGTCAGCCCGGCTTTAAGGCAGAATCAGTGGCCACGAGATAAGCTCAGATACAAAAGTCTGAGAAAGTGATGATGAGCCTGTGGGTAGTACTCACCTTCTGGTTAAGGAGTCCACATTCTCACTCAGTAGAAGAAATATCTCTGGAATTTTGAACTGAACTCTAAGACCCACCCATGAGAAAAGGAAATAGGGATGGAGGGTAGAACTCCTGAGGGACTGGGGGTGTGGGGATCAGGGAATGGTCATGCCATGTGGCCCAAATGCTTGGTCTACATCCGCTCAGCGTGAAATTTGGTCAAAGCCCTTCTTTTCTCTTGGCCTTTATTTCTCTCCTTGTAAAATAAGGGACTTTGATACAATGTTCGCCAAGATTCATTTCATCTCACTAGTCTGCGATCCTATAATATCTAAAACACATCTGGAGGAAACTTCCTCGAACCTACAACCTCTCAAACGTCGGGGCTAAAAACACAGATGTGCTGCCATGACATCAGAAAGTGAACTCTGTGAGGGCAGGGGGTTTCCTCTGTTAGGTTCACTCCTCTGCATCCGGAATACCGATGGGCTCAGAGTAAGTTCTCAGTAAATACTTGTTGAGTGAGTGAATTGTGGAAATATGTTACCCATGTTCTAAGCATGTATAGAAGACCCCTGTGCCGGTTTCATCAATAAGCCACTGTGTGTGTGACAGAGAGAGAAAGAGAGAGAGAGAGAGAGAGAGAGACAGAGAGACAGAGAGACAGACAGACAGAGAGACAGAAAGAGAGAAAGAAAATCAAGATCAGTCTTCAGTTCTTTACTAACTTTTGGTAAAAGTATCATATTTTGAAACTATTCCATGCAGTGAGTGGTTATTTGTGCTGCATAATTACAACATGAGTGAGGGTACGGTCATGTGTCACATGAGTACTGTTCTGTCCTAGGTGCATCCCCAAGTGTTCAAGACTGACTCAGGCATTGTAAATTTTATTTCTGGAGCTAATAAGAACCCTGACAAATAAGTGACAGCTCTTTCCCCAGCAGCAAGTAGGACTTGAACAAGTCTTGTCTGATAGTTCTCCATGGCCTTTGGAATTCATGAAGTCTTCCTAAAGGAGGACTAAATGGGGTTTGGGCCACTCCATCATGGATATCAACCGGGGAAATGCCATGTGTGTGTATCAAATACGTTTGAGTTTCCCATAAAATTTAAATCTTAAGAGAGAGTTTACTGTTTTCAAAATGTTTTAAAATAGTAGGTCTAGACTTTTGGTGTTTTGCTCAAAATTCTCAAGTGCCTACAAATGGATAATAGTTATGGATGGGATAGGATAGTTAGGATAACACTAATGAACACTTACTAAGTGCTAGGCTCTGTTCTAAAAGCTTGACATGCATTCATTCATTAAATTTTCATAACAACTTTGTGACATAGCTATTACTCTTATTCTCGATTTTCACATGCAGAAATTGGGGCATAGACGAGGTTAGAAAACGTGCTTAAATTTACATGCAGCTAGTAATTGGCAAAACTGAAATTCAAAGTTGGGCACGTTAGTTCCAGAATCCAGTCTATTATACCATCTAAAGAGCATCGAAGGTAAGCACACCCTGACAGCTTCAGAGTAGGTTTGGCTTCCGGAAATCTCTCCAGTAAATTTGCATGATTCTCCTTGATGAACAAGACTTTCAACTCAAAGCAAAAACTATCTGCCCATAAATTCTAAAAGTGCATTATGCTCCACATTCTTCGGATCAAATCTCTTGAAATCGACAAGTTGGTATGGAGCTTGAATTTGTCCCCACATCACTTAGACTTAAAGGTTTGACCTGAGGTGGTGACAGCGCCTCTGCTGTACACCTATCTGGCTCTGGTCCTTGAAGGTAGAGGTGCCCAGCCTCCAGACAATGGACTGGTAGGGTCCATGGCCTATTAGGAACCAGGCTGCATAGCAGGAGCTGAGCAGCGAGAAAGTGGAGCTCCGCTTTCTGGTGGCATTAGATTCTCACGGGAGCTGCGCACCCTATTGTGAACTGAGTGTGCAAAGGATCTAGGTCGCATGTTCCTTGGGAGAATCTAATGCCTGATGACACACACCCTCCCTTCATCCCAGTCCGTCCGTGGAAAAATCGTCTTCCACAAGGCCAATCCCCGATGCCAAAAATGTTGGGGACTGCTGCTTTAAGGCAACCCAAATTATCAAGTGCCCCACACTGGTCGATGAAGAGTGATGAGCTAGAGACACGCCAAGTGGCTCATGGCAACCCCCTAGACTTTGCCTGCTGCTGCCTCTCCAAACCCTATCTCCGCTCTACTGTGAACTCTCGGCTCTGAATCCCTATTCCATTTCGCATTGGGACCTGTGACCTTGGTGTTGCTTCTTAGCTTGGCAGAAGCTGATGGGCTCAGATTGGCTTGCCTCCCTGGCTCTTCTCAACCAAGGCCTGTCTCATGTTGGAATCCAGCTTTGTCTCTGTTGTTTGGAAGACGATGATGAACACCAGCCAGCATCATGGTCTAGGATGCCCAAGCCCCTCTGCTCAAGGGCTCAGATGTTGCTCTTCCTGTTTTAGTCCAAATTGTAGCTTACTCCAGCTCCCATGCAGGAGCTCTCAGCCTTTGCCACAGCCAGAGTGGGGTTGTTTATGACAAGATTGGAACGTCTAAGTAATGACAAAGTGAGACTGAATGAGTCTTTCGGAAACTCAACAAAGGTGACTAAAAGGTTGTCAAGAGAACCAAGGTAATTGGCTTGCCTCACTCCCAACCTGAAACAAGTATAGAGAGGTATTGAATATGGGTTTCAAGACCAAAGAGCAGAGGGAATTGGAAGTCATAGATGTGCAGTGGAAAGGCCTCTTAACATTGCAGAAGTCCTGGAGGAAGCCCCTCATCCAGATATTAACCCAGTTACGTCGTGCCTACTTGGTGCTTTGTTAAGTTGGGAACTAAATGCTGTTTACCGAGAAAACGTTACTCCAGACTTGTCAGGCTTTATTTTTAACACAGTAGTAACTGACTATATATTGACAATAATAATATCAGAGTCTTATTTGGGTGTAATTTTTTCCATCTGCCATGGTCTTTCCAATAAGAGTAATTCATATTTTCTCATTTCTTTAGCATTTTAGGAAACATCAAACATTTTCATTAAAATTTTACTTGAATAAATTATTATTATTATTATTATTATTATTATTATTTTGAGTTGGAGTCTCACTCTGTCTCCCAGACTGGAGTGCAGTGGCCACTCCCGGCCACTGCAGCCTCTACCTGCTGGGCTCCGGCAATCCTTCCGACTCAGCCTTCCAAGTAGCTGGAACTACAGGCGTGCACTACCACACCCAGCTAATTTTTTGCTTTATTGTAGAGATGAGGTCTCACCAAGTTGCCCAGGCGGGTCTCGAACCCGCGGGCTCAGGCATTTCACCCACTTCGGCCTCCCAAAGCACGGGATTACAGGCTGAGCCACCGAGCCTGGCCAAATAAATTATTTTTAAATTAAAATATTTACAATTCATCTGACAACTGCTGATTCGTCTTCTTTTTCTTTTTTCTTTTTTTTTTTTCTTACTGATTTTTAATTCTTCAGGTAGAGGAGAGAGAGAATCACAGAAAATGGCCGGGATGGATCCTGCCAACCGTGGAATTTCAAGAATTTGTAACTGTATTTTCTAGCCCTCAAAGTCATTGGACTTGATGCCCCACTATTTACTCCAGAGTCATGGGAAGATAAATGGGGTGAGGGTGTGTGGAAATTGCACTCCATTACAATGAGAGAGAGCTGGAGTGGCTTATGCTCTCTGCTAACCGATTCTGATTTTAGTCCAAAATCAGTATGCTTGGCAGCCGTGCATTAAAGGCAGCACCTGAGTGGCATTTGCAATAAATGATTAGCTGAATAACTTGCTCCCTGCTGGGCCAGTCGAATTTATTTTGCTTTATTAGTCTGCAATATTTAGAACATGTGACTGCAGAAAGTGACCTGGAATGCACTCATAATTAGAACAAAGAATAGAAGGTGCGAGCGAGATTTTTGAGGACATTTATTTTGCTTTTAAAAAATATATAGGTTAGGTGGAAGCGGCATTAGTCTTTATGAAAGCCCTACTAACTCTAGACGCTGCACTAGGCATTCGTCACGGTCATGAAAATGTGTCTATCAGATCTCTGACTGCAAGGAGCATGACTGATCTAGGTCTCGGCTGCTGTGCTCTGAAATCCATCATCACCTTGCCATGGAGCCCAAGCTTCTCACGGCTACTCAAAACCAGTAAGTGAGCATGGCTGGATATTAAGGTATTCCATTCTTGGAAGATGGGGGACTCCTTTGGTGGGTGACTTTGGCTCAAGGGCTTTCTTAGAACCATGCTGCAGTCTAAAGCTCGGCCCCACAACCCCCTTTTTTTCCATCTCTCCTTGACAAGTTGTACAGCGAAGGTCCTGCAGAACAGGTATGATAGCACTCCCGGCTTCCAATCAGGGGTCACGTTAAATCACAGAAAACTGAGATTTTGGACAAGGAAACGTGTTCAAGTGGTGCGAGAGGTGGGAAAGGGTGTGATTTTTTCTTATCTGTAAAGTTGTTCAGAGAAAGACCTTCAGGCACGGCTGGGTCTAAGGATACAATCGGTGTCATCAGAACTTGGTTCCGTCTATCATTGACCCTGAAGTCCTCTATTGGACTGTATTCTGAGAGCTCGTGTTGTTATAGTAACTCCAGGCTTATAACCTCCTCTTAGCAATTCTAATAGTGGAAAGCTTTCATCTTCCCAACAATGCCAGTGAAACTCATGAATGTGACTTTAATGGACCTAAGTCAGATCATAGGCCCATGCCTGCAGCAGCTGCTGTGACCTGGTTTGTGGAATACACCGATTGGCTTAGCCCTGGAACATGAACCCATCCAAAGCCAGCAGTTGATAGGATGGGCTCCATCCAACCACAAGGAGTGATAATAAGGAAGAGGTGTATTTCATGATGAAAAACTAGGGTGCCCTTTTCAAAAGAGGAGGAGCAGTTCCGAGCATCATATGTTGATCATAAAAACGTATTACATGTTGGAAAAGGAAAACCCCAGAATGTTAAATCACTTCCATAAGGCAGTGGTTCTTAAACTTTAGGGAATCAGAATTACTTCGAGGCCTTGTTAAAATACGGATTGCTAGCCTCTACCCCCAGAGTTTCCAATTTTGTAGGTTTGGATTGAGTCTCAAGAATTTGCAATTTTAACAAGTTCCCAGGTGATGATGATGCTGGTCTAGTGACCGTACTTTGAGAACCACTGCTCTGAATAAATGAAAAGCGTTCACTCTTCTGAGCAATTAGTTCCTAGCCACTGTTATAAGGTTTATTTACATGGTCTCATTTAGTCTTCACAAGAATGCTGGGACGTGGTTACTGTTATTATCTTCATTTTAAAGCTTTCAGAAGCTAAGTTTCAAAAAAAAAGAAGTGATTTACTAAGGTCACGTTAGAAAGTGTCACAGATGAAATGGAAACTCAGATGGATCCTCAAATAAACTTTCCTAAGTAAAATAGCCAGGAAGATGGCATCTACCTAGGAAAAATAGAAATCGACTAGTTCCTCGCTACTGGGTCATCCATGGGCTATGCGATTTAAAGTTTAAAAATCAATTAACTGCCCTTTCCCCAAGACCATCCATGTTAATTATATCCTCAGCACATACAGGCACATAAAGCGGTTATAAAAATGATAATGGTTTCATACCAATTTATAGCCCAGACCAGAATCCAGAGAATAGAAGCTCCTAGTAAGGGTAAGTTTCTCTCAGATATTTCTTCTCCTTGAGCTCTTGCTGCTGTGTGAAATTTTAATATCTTATTAAGTATATAGCCGTCATAAACTACTGTTCTTTTTTATCAAGTATCTAATGCAAGAAGAAGCACATTCTTAATAATGGCCTAAGCCAATCTCATGAAATAAAACTCAAAAATGATAAACTCTAAATTATGAGTGATTATTTTTAAATTCATGAGAACTTTCCTGAACATTTTTTCTTATCTGCTTAATTTTTCCAGAAAACCACTATCATTGTTTCCTTTAATACGAGCAGTTCATCTAGAGGAAGAAATTCCTAGTTTCTTTAAAGGTTTATTGCATTTTAAAGAAGAAAAGATCATATCAGATTTTGGCACATCTTTGCTGCCAAAGCAACCTTATGATTGCAAAAACTGAATCGTAAGAAATATTAATTCTAGCCTCAGGGCAATCTGTAGCTGAAGAAAGGGAAACCACAAAGGTCAGAGTGAAAAGGAAAGAAAGAATGTATGACAAGTAAGACTTCAAACTCTGAATATCATAAACCACAATTTACTTTCAGTAACTATATTTATTCCATAAGGAATTATTACAAGTTTTTTATACATGAGGTTCTGTACTAAACCTTGCAGAGGATGCAAAGAACATTAAAACGTTAACATTTTTCTCAAAGGAAACATGGTCTGATAAGGGAATTGACATGTCCACTATATATGGTTTTTGAACATCTATAACTAACCGGATCTCAAACTAGACACCTAGTTAGGACAAAGGCCAACATGCTCTAAAAAGGACATTCAAAAATGCAATAGCGCAAACAAGATGAAGTTTATTTCTCATGTAAAAGTTCAAGCTGAGCTCTGCTCCAAGAAATCAACAAGGGACCCAAGGTACACATGCCACCTTCGAAGCTTCTAGAGTCTGGGACATTGCCGTCTCGGTGGACAAAACACAAAGGTACTACCAGGTCCTGGCTCCACCTGGAAGGAAGCAGACAGAACATGGAGGCAGCAGACAGGCTGCCTTAAGGCTTAGGCCCAGAAGTGGCTCTTATGTCTTCTGTTCGCATTCCATTGGAAAGAATTGAGTCACTTGGCCCCACATAGCCACGAGGGAAGATAGAAATGAGGTCTAGGAACGAGCCAAAGAGGAAGGGGTGCATGGATTGAGGAGAACAACCAGCATTTTCTTCTCTAGTACTGTACATTATCGATTCCGCTTAACCCTCACAACTACCCTGTGACATAGGGATTTTTATTTCCACTGTATATATGATGTAACAGAGGCTTAGAGAGGTTAAGCAACTGGTCCAAGGTCACATCAAGCCATTGAGTAGCGGAACTGGAATTCAAACCACAACATCCTGACTTCGAGCCTGTGCAGAGAATTAGGAGCGACATACTACTTTCTCAACACTCTAAGCACATGAATGGTTATGATATTGGGTCGAGCATGAAAAGAAGTTTTTAAAAAGCATCTTAGAATGGTTAATAGGCATGACGTATATACAAGTTCATAAAAGTTGTGATTCTTGCCAAGAGGCCAAAAAACTATAGCCCATGACCCTCCCACCAGAGAGAGTGAGCCGTTGATTTCACTGCTCTCCGGCAAATCTTTTTATCATGTTTTTATATTTTATGGGTGGGTGATGTGAGTACTTTTGCTAAAATCAAGTCGTTTGTAAGTAGAATATGTTATTTGGCCAATGCCAAGAGGAATTGCCATCAAGGCAGAGCTGGCTGTGAACGCTGAGTTGAAAACTATAGCTGAGCTGCATGACATTTAAAAGATTAGGGAGTTGTTTTTATTGTCGTTTTGTTTCGCAAGTGCAGTTTAATTTCTACAGCCTTTTTTATTCGCCATATTTCAAATGTCTGCCACCATGTACCAAAGCAGACAGATATGTGCTGCCTGCAGAGGGAATCTTGGGCTGCCTGCCACGTGGAATGGGAAGCCAGACAAAGTGGGTCTTTTTCCAAAAGGGTATTGGACACTTTCTGAAGGGAACTCGCGAACATCTGTAGACTGGTGACGGCAAGGAGGAAAAGAAAAGGGAGACTTGGAAGGGGAGCGCGCGCCAGGACACAAAAGGTCGGAACAGCTTGGCAAGTGGCGGAGTTTCAAAAGATGTCAAAGTAAACACTAAAGAACTGAAGGGCCTTTCAGGTTTCTCGGGGTTTTGGTGTTTGGCTTTTTGTTCCTTTGGTTCTTTAAGATGAGAGAGAATTCAGAGCCCGTTGCTTTCCGCCGAACAGCTCATCGCTTTCTGCTTGGAACTGACATCTGCTCTGCACCTAGCATGGGGACTGGAAGGAGCGATTAGCCTGGGCTCAACACCCCGTCACACAACCTTCCTACGGCTGGCAAAACACCTATCAGCGGGACAGCAGCAGGAGCAGAGGCAGCAGCCCTGTCATCTCACGAAGGAAGGAGGGATGGTGCTGGCCGCTAAGTGACAGGGCGCTTGACGACGGGCCATATATCATTTGGAAAACTCCAGCCAACAAAAGGAAGTGCAGCAGATGTGCAATGCTAGGACAATTCGGGTAAAATCCACCATCAAGCCTCCCCCTCCATGCTCCATGGATGCATCCAGGCTAAGGGGTCTGACACTACAGCGCACGGTGGTCTTCCCTTGTGGCCATGACTCTCACCCACTATGTTCTGGCAGGTGCGTGCATGGCCTTGACCGTCCTCCTCCCGAGATCTTTCCTAAGGTTACGGCTCTACTCGAGGAGGCAGAAGAAGTATGACTTAGAAAGTAGCTCTCCTCAGAGACGTCAAATGTCAGTGCAATCACTCAACAGGTGAACGGCATTTCTGCATCTCCAAATTTCACCATTCAGAACATAAAGGCTTTTTCGTATTATTTACATGGTACGCAATTATTTTCCAGCTACAGTAGAAATTCTTGTCTCTGTATGTCCTGCCTAGTTTCTCATCGCACCCTGCCTGGAAAGTTCTGTTTGATACAACTCCACACTCCATAAATTCGAGGATAAGCGACACATCCTTCCTTCCTTTCTCTCGTCTGTGTATAATTCATTCATTCACTTATTTATTCAGAGTGTTAGACATTCTTTTAAGAACCAGGGAAATGGCACTGAAATAAACACACACACACACGCACATGCACGCACACATACACACACACACACACACTCTCTCTCTCTCTCCCACCATACAACTTAAATTCTAGTGAGAGAAGATAATAACATATAAAATATGTTAGTATAATATATAGTCAGATGGTGGAAAGTGCTACGACAAAAAAAATCAGCAGACAAAGGAGTGTGGAGTGTTGTGGAGTAGGGTGGTGGACCATATTTTAAAGAAGGTGGTTGGGAAAGGCTTTACTGAGAAGACTGACAATTGAAGGCTTGCAGGAGGTGGGGACGAGAACATGGGACTACCTTGGGAGGAGCATACCAGAGAGAAGGAACAGTAGTCAAGGTTAACACATGCCAGGTGGGCTCAGAAACAGCAAGAAAGCCAGTGTGGGTAGACCAAAATGAACAAAGGGAAGAGATGAGGTCAAAGAGGTGAGGGGGTTGGTAAAACACCAGGAAGGCGTGAGCTTTAAATCGACTGAGATGAAAAGCTGTTCCTTTATTTTTTTAACTGGATAGTACAGTTTATTTTTTTAACTTTTAAGTTCTTTCTCAGCTATATTAAAATATAATTGACAAAATTTGTATGCCTTTGCCATGTACAGAGTAATGTTTTGATACACATATACGTTGTGAAATAATGAAGTCAAGCTAATGAACATATCTGTCAACTCCCATACTTGTTTTTTGATGGTGAGAACATTAGAGATCTACTCTCTTAGCAACTTTCAAGTATAAAATACATTATTATTAACTACAGTTACCATGCTGTACAACAGAGCTCCAGAACTTATTCATCCTGTCTGGCTAAAACTCGGTATCCTTTGACCAAGTTCTCCCCATTTCCCCCCTGCCTCCCACCAGCTCCTGGCAACCACCGTTCTACTTTCTGTTTCTGAGCTGATCTTTTTAGATTCCACATAGAAGAGATATTACGCAGCGTTTGTCTCTCTGTGCCTGGCTTATTTCACTTAGCATGATGTCCTTCCAGTTCATCCATGTTGTCACAAATAACATGATATTCTTTCTTTTTGACGCTGAATAGTATTCCATTGTATGTGTGTGGCTGTATGTGTATATGTGTATGTATATATCACATTTTTTAATCCATTGATGGGCAATTAGGTTGATTCCATATGTTTTGGCTATTGTGAATAATGCTGCAATGAACATGGTATATATACATATCTCCTCAACACACTGATTTTATATCCTTTGGATATATACTCATAAGTGGGATTTCTGGATAATATGGTAGTCTACATCCTTAAAATAAAAATTTTTTAAAAAGAAAGAGAAAACTGTACTCCCCAGGAGAAAATATTTGCAAGCCATCCATCTGATGAGGAGTTAATATCCAAAATACATTAAGAATTCAAAAAACTCAACAGCAAGAAGCAAATAACCCAATTTAAAATGGGCAAAGAACCTGAATAGTCATTTCTCAGATGGCCAACAGGTCTATGAAAACATGCTCAGCATCACTAATCATCCGAGACATGCAAACTAAAACCACAAGAAGATATTTCCTCACACCTGTTAGAATGGCTGTTACCAAAAAGATGAAAAGTGTTGACAGGCATGGGGAGAAAGGGAACCCTTGTACACAGTGGGTGGGACTGTAAATAGCCTAGCCTTCATGGAAAACAGTGTGGGGTTCCTCAAAGAGTTAAAACAGAAAAGCTGTTTCTTCAGCCCCTCATCATCGAAAAGGAGGCCCAGCACATTGTGGTGTGTTGGAAAGAGGAAGTGCCTCGTTGGGCATTCTAGTTGGTTCTTTACGTTGGCTAACCACAAAGCTGCATCTGTTGAACGGGGTCCATACCAACAAGTTGTTTTAGAAGCCGTCCAGCATGTTGTGACACCATTCTGTCTGAGGATACCACCACCCTCTTTGAAGTCTCTGTGACTAATTACTTTGCCAACCTAAGCCTCTGGCAAAAGTTGACAGCCTTTACCTAGAGGTGCTGCTTGGCCCTGCCACCTCCCTGGCGTGACTGGTTTTCAAAACATAGTTGTTAACTTGACACTGGGCTCTTTTTGAAACTGAGTGTCAGATCTTAGAAGCCTTGTGATTCTCCAGCCTGAGTGTCATTTTGAAATAGGTTGATGCTGACTCAACTAGGAATGGCCTGGCAAGCTTCACTTGTCAAAAGGAAAGGGTCTCTTCAATCACACAAGCCTTTAGTTCAGGGGCTGGCTTTCGTGGTGTCTTGACCCTATGTGAAAAGTAGCATCTACGCCTTTGGTGGCGACTCCGCCTCCCACTCTGCCATTTGAAGCAAAGCCATTGGCTCCTTGGTTCTTGATTCACAGAGATTCCTCCTAAATGCCTGTGCCTGATAGACTGAGGGTTCAGCCAAGTGGGAACTAAATGGTTTCCACTGGACAGCTGTTCAGTCTCAGCATCAGCTATGCAGAACCCAGAATGGCCATGGTCGTTGTATTCAGTTGGCAGACCCCTGGTTCTCATAACTCTGGCCAATCTTTCCTTTGATAAACCCTGTTATGTTTTCACTGACTTGTGGGCTAATGCTGATGGCTTAAATGTTTGGGTTGTCACTTGGAAAACAACATCCCTCTGTGGGGCCATGAAATGTAAAAACGAATCACAGCTGCTGATTAAACCATCTGGGTCTCTCATGTGGATGCCCACAGTGGCTGCCCATTCTTGGATGAGACCAATGGGGATTCAGCTGCTGGAGGAGCCTGCACTGCCCAATTGCCACCATCGCTGCTGGAATGAATCATTGTATTCAACGTGGCATCATAAACTGGGCACAGTGTAAAAGATTCCATGTTTCTGATGCAGAAGCTACTGCTGCACACTGGACTTGCGATTGCTGCCATGAGTTGACATGCTTTCTCGTGGTGAGAGAAGCCACACCTCATTAGGCAATGGCTTCACCTACGCTTGGTAGATGAATTACATTGGATCTCTGACACTGCATACCTTAGTAAGGCAGCTTGGTCACTGAAAGTGGCTGCCCCCAGAAAGGGATCATGACTCTTGGATGCTTCCTGGGAAGAAATGGGTGGGGGTGGGGGGGATTACATAAACCTATTTTGAAAATCTTGGATCCCATACTGACCATTCCTAGGTATGATTGCCTTTCTTTTTTTTTTAATAATCAATGTTTTTTATTATGATATTGTGGGGTACAGTAAGGGTTAGGTATACAAATATGCTTCGTTCAGGCACCCTTGTTGATAAGAGGTGTCTCCCCATCCCCGGACAGATATTGACTACCGTTAATCCCATCTCCCTTCCCCTCCCCCCTCATAGTTTCCCACCGCTGTCATTTTCTTATAGTAATACATTGGATGTTCAAGGTTCACTATATGAGTGAGAACATGTGATACTCAGATCTTTGTTTCTGTGAGAGGTCACTCAGTATTATAGATTCTAGTTCCATCCAGGTTGCTGCGAAATTCACAATTTTTTTCTTTTTTATGGCTGCGTAGTTCCATTGTGTATATGTACCACATTTTTTTAATCCAGTCCTCTTTTGATGGACAGCATGGTTGCTTCCAGGTTCTTGCTATTGTGAACAATGTTGCGATA